>SJYX01015431.1:0-100005 GCA_006410675.1 Oreotragus oreotragus
AATATCTTCTGCTTCTGTTAGGTCCATACCATTTCTGTCCTTTATCGAGCCCATCTTTGCATGAAATGAGCGTCATCACCAGAGACCAAATCATCCAGCACCTTTATCTTGGATTTCCGTTTTCCAAAACTGTGAGAAATGGATTTCTATGGTTTAAGCCACATGGTCTATGGTATTTTGTTACAGCAGCCTGAGCTAAGACAGGATCATTTGTTCATTCATTTATTCAACAACTGTCTTTCTTTCAGCCACTCTGGAAATAAAGTTTCAGCCTTTGAGGAGCTTATATTCTAAAGAGGGGCAAAAAAACCAACAAAAATCAAAGCAATATGTAGTGTGAGAAATGGTAACTGCCATGGGGAAAATAAAGGAAAGTGAGAGGGACAGAGGAGTGGGGAGTGGCTGTTTCATGCAGTGTGGTCAGATAAAGCTCCAGCAGAGACCAGAAGTGAGCCTTGGATTCTCTGAAGGAAAAGGATCCTAAACAGAGGAACAAGTGCCAAGATCTGGAAGCTGACGAGTTCAGGGAAGAGCAAGGAGGCCAGGTGGCTGGAGCTAAGCCAGCCAAGAAGAGTGGTGAGTGCTGGTTGCGGGGAGGCGAGTTATGCACAAAGCCCAGTAGGTCTGCCTTAGGACTCTGCTTCTTACTCTGAGTAAAACGGGGTACCATTGAAGGCTGTGACTGCAAGAGTGGTGAGATTTGACTTCTATGTTAGGAGAACTGTTCTTACTGCTTGGGAAATGGTGGTGGATGGGAAAAGGCCATACGCAGGGAGACTGGATGGAAGGTAGGGAGATGGGCTTACTCTTAAACTAAGAGATTTTATTTATTTTGGTTTGACTTTTGAAACAGGTAATGGATGCTTGTCTTTAGGAGTCTTCAAAGATGATTTTGTTTGAATATTGGGTTATTCAAATGAAGGAGATTATATATTTACATCCAGGGTTTCCCAGGTGGTGCTAGTGGTAAAGAATCCACCTGACAATGTAGGAGACATGGGTTCAATCCCTGGGTTAGGAAGATTCCCTGGAGTAAGAAATGGCAGCCCACTCCAGTATTCTTACCTGGAAAATTCTACGAGCAGAAGAGCTTCGTGGGCTCCAGTGCAGGGGCCTCAGAGAATCGGACATGCCTGAGTGATCAAGAACATGCATGCTAGCACGCATACACACACACACACACTTACACCCAGGAGCTTGGATTTTCTTTTTTGACCTTTGGTTCTGGGTCTTTCTAGGATTCCTTTTGGTTCTTCAGTAAAATTCACAAAGTTTGCTCACTGACCTTTCTCTATTCTGATATATTATCAACTTGCCTAATAATGTAGGGCTGTTGGCTCCATCTTCCTCCAACTCCAGCTTTCCTTTGGCTGTATTTTCTCAAGCTTGAAGGTGCACATAAATGCCCTAGGAAGGTCTTTAATTAAAATGCTGGTTCTGATTTGATAGATCTGGGGTAGGTCACAAGGAGTCTGCATTTCTAGCCAGCTCCCAGTGCTATCTATCCTCAGCCAATATTTTGAAGAGTAAAATACGATTCAAAGGATTTTACACACTTTAGATATTCTTATTTTGAAGAAAAAAAATCAGACAAATGTATACAATTGAGGTAGTAGATAGAGAGGCCCCAGGCTGAGCAGCTGTAGCTGGTCTCCTGCCAATGCTTCAAAAGGTGGTACCAGGAGGAGCATCGGCTCCGCTTGGGTACATACTTGTGAATTTCCCCATCCAACACATGCACAGAGAAGGCCCTTAGTCTAGGGGAAGGACAAAAGGAGTGAGAGGCCAGCATGAATCCATCTTAGCCGAGAGATCTGTGCTCACACCAACATCAAATGTGGAGACGACTGGACAGAGATAACCCAGAAACCTACCCCCAGGTAAGCAATCTAAGCCACCCCATTGGGTGCAACTCACTCTGAGCTTACCTGTGTGTTCTTTCATATGTATTTTGCTTTTTCCAAACGTACTTTGCTGCTGACAAAAACTTTTATCTTTTTCATAATCTTGGTCTCTTTCCTGAATTCCTTCTTCAAAGAAGATAGGAACCAAGGTCCTTATTCCAGCTTTTCAGTACTGGAATCACTATGAGAAGTCTGTTCTTCAGTATTTTTCTATTGAGTGAGAATTTTTGACCCCAATAAAAAAATCAAATTATTGTTTTTTCTCTTTCTAGGCAGTTTTTATAAAATGCACAGGTATTCTTTGCAAAGAAGAGGGAATAACATTTATTTTTGTAATAAGCAATGTATTTACAGGGTTCAAAATATAAAATACATAAAATGGTCATCAGTGGTATATTCCAACTCTCACTCCTGAACACTTAATTCTCCACTTCTATATTCTTCCAGAAACATTCTAAGCAAATACTATAAATACACATGCATGTGTGTGTGTGTATATATACAAACTTTTCCCCCGTTTTTGCACAATTCATAGTATATTAAGTCTACTATTCTGGTTTGCTTTTTTTACATCTAATATGTGTTAGGTGTAATTTCATATCAGTACATTAAAAGCATTCTCATTCCCTATAATGGTTTTGGAATATGCCATTAGATGCATGTGCCATAGTTTATTTAACTAGTCTCAAAAGGTAGCTTTAAATTAATATAATTGGAACTGACAACTCTAAAAACTGCAAATGAAAACAATTATAATTCAGTTTTCCAACCACAGAGGAAACATATTTATACACAAGATAAAGACTAAATTGTTCCTATAATAAATGCAAATTTGTCTTAAGTATTTTAAAACTTAAGAGATTTTTCTTAGCTGCACATCAGTGGTGATATTTTGAAAAGAAAACAATCTTGACATCTTCTAGTATGTAAGGAATTCCTTTGGGATTATGAATAGTGTGTTAGGAAATTGCAGAAACTCTTTCAGTTTGAAAACAGTGGTAAATCACCAAAATGAGCTTTGGAAGTAAATGTTCCTGTAGTTGTTTAGTCAGTAAGTCGTGTCCGACTCTTTTGCCACCTCATGGACGGTACCCTGCCAGGCTCCTCTGTCCATGGAATTCTCCAGGCAAGAATACTGGAGTAGGTTGCCATTTCCTTCTCTAAGAACACTGGAGTCAGTTGCCATTTCTTTCTCTGGGATATCTTCCCAACCCAAGTATCAAACCTGCATTTCCTGCTTGGTAGGCAGATTCTTTACCACTGAGCCACCTGGTGTTTCAAAAAATATAATTGATTGCAGTGGAATGATTAATGCACTTCAAGAGTCTTCCTTACTTACAGGTGAGTGGGATCTTGTGTAATGATCCAAAAAATTCCATTCATGGGCCATCTGGATGATTGAGCCTCTTTTATTAACCAGACACATGCCCTCACCAATTTTTAACTGCTTAATACAGCAAATCTGTTGATTTCAATTACCTAAAATATCTTTAGAATGTCATTTATCTCTATCTTCTGTCCAGTGGGTTGGGAAGATCCCCTGGAGAAGGAAATGGCAACCTACTCCAGTATTTTTGCCTGGGAAATCCCATGGACAGAGGAGCCTGGCAGGTTACAGGCCAATAGGTTGCAAAGAGCTGGACACGGCTGAGCAACTAAGAGGGCTTCTTAAATTATCATATGGTAAAACTGACTTTTTCCAGTGAGCATGTCTATAAATGTGAACACATGTGTGTACAGATTCATGTAATCACCACCATAATCAGAATACAGAACATTTTAAGCACTGACATCCTCTCTCCCCGTGCAAAAGGAAACAAAATAAAATTAAAAACCTCCTTTGTGCTGTCCATATGTCCATAAACACATATTTTCACCCCAGTAGTTTTGTACTACTGTGTATCCATTTACTCAGGGAAAAAGATATGAGTTGTTTCCAATTTTAGTGAGTATGAATAGAATTTCTATAAATGTGTGTGTTAGATATATGAGTGAAAGTCACTCAATTGTGTCTGACTCTGTGACCCCCATGGACTATAGCCCACCAAGCTCCTCTGACCATGGAATTCTCTGGGCAAGAATCCTGGAGTGGGTAGCCATTCTTTTCTCCAGGGGATCTTCCCATCCCAGGGATCGAACCCAGGTCTCCCACATTAAAGGCAGATTCTTTACCGTCTTGAGCCATCAGGAAAGCAAAAACGTACGTGTACATGCTTTTTTTTGTGGCTATAACTGTTAATCTCCCTTGGATAAATAGAGAGGGATTGCTGGGTCACAGGGTAAGTGTTTAACTTTATAAGAAACTACCAAACTGTTTCTCTAGAGTTGCTGTGTACATTTTGCATTTCTGACAGCAATGTGGGTTCAAATTCTTCCACATGCTGTCTGGCACCTGATATTGTCCATTTTTTTAGTCATTTTAATAGCTGTGTAGTAGTATCTCATTAGGAGAAGGCAGTGGCAACCGACTCCAGTACGCTTGCCTGGAAAGTCCCATGGATGGAGGAGCCTGGTGGGCTGCAGTCCATTGGGTCACTAAGAGTCAGACACAACTGAGCGACTTCACTTTCGCTTTTCACTTTCATGCATTGGAGAAGGAAATGGCACCCACTNCTGTGTAGTAGTATCTCATTAGGAGAAGGCAGTGGCAACCGACTCCAGTACGCTTGCCTGGAAAGTCCCATGGATGGAGGAGCCTGGTGGGCTGCAGTCCATTGGGTCACTAAGAGTCAGACACAACTGAGCGACTTCACTTTCGCTTTTCACTTTCATGCATTGGAGAAGGAAATGGCACCCACTCCAGTGTTCTTGCCTGGAGTTCTCAAGGATGGGGAGCCTGGTGAGCTGCTGTCTATGGGGTCGCACAGTGTAGGACACAACTAAAGCGACTTAGCAGCAGCAGCAGCAGTATCTCATTGTGGTTTTAATTTGCATTAATGGTTAATTTGTGACCCTTTGGACTGTAGCCTGCCAGGCTCCTCTGTTAATTGGGTTTTTAAGGCAAGAATACTGGATTGGGTGCCATTTCCTTCTCCAGGGGATCTTCCCGACCCAGGGATTGAACCTGAATTTCCTCTGTCTCCTGCATTGGAGGTGTATTCTTTACCCGCTGAGTCATCAGGGAAGCCCTTTTAATGCTTATTTGCATTGTATATCCTCTTTAGTGAAATGTCCAAGCTTTTTACCCATTTTTGAAAATTGGGTTGTTTTTTTAGAAAGTTTCAGGAATTTTAAAAATATATATTCTGAATACAGGTTACTTGTCAGATACATGATTTTCAAGCATTTCCTTCCATTTCGTAACTTGTCTTTTAGCAATGTCTTTCACAGAGCAAACGTTTTAAATTTTGTCAAATCTAATTTAATTATTTTTTTCTAGATCATGCTTTTGGTGTCACGAAGAAGAAACTTTTGCCTAACCCTAGCTCATGAAGATTTTATCCTATGTTTACTTCTGAAAGTTTAATAGCTTTATATTTTACATTTAGGTCTATGACCTATTTTGAGTTCATTTATGTACAAAGTATGACCTTTAGGTTGAGGTTGTTTATTTCTCCCACATATGGATGTCTTAATTTTTTCAGCACTATTGATTGAAAAGGCTATCCTTTCTTCACTGAATTGTCTTTGAACCTTAGTCAAAAATCAACTGGCTATATTTTTATGAGTCTGTATCTGGACTTTCTATTCTGTTCTGTGACCTGAATGTCTATCCTCTGCTGCTGCTAAGTCACTTCAGTCGTGTCTGACTCTGTGTGACCCCATAGACGGCAGCCCACCAGGCTCCCCCATCCCTGGGATTCTCCAGGCAAGAACACTGGAGTGGGTTGCCATTTCCTTCTCCAATGCATGAAAGAGAAAAGTGAAAGTGAAGTCGCTCAGTCTGTCCGACTGTTAGCGACCCCATGGACTGCAGCCCACCAGGCTACTCCGTCCATTGGATTTTCCAGGCAAGAGTACTGGGGTGGGGTGCCATTGCCTTCCCCGGTCTATCCTCTAGCCAATGTTGTATGTCTTGATTATCACAACTTTATATTAAGACTTCATATTGGGTATTATGATTCATCCATTTCTATTCTTTAAAAAATTCTTATTACTCTTCTCGTTACATTGCCTTTCCATATAAATCCTAGAATCAGCTTCTCTATAACTACAGATTTGGAATTATACTATACCTATAGATGACATCTTTACCATGTCTTTCCATCCATGAATATGATGTCTCCCCATTTCTTTAGGTCTTCTCTGAGCTCTTTCATGAGCACTTCAAAATTTTCATCATAAGATCTTGTATATTTTGTTAGATTTACAATTAAACCTTTTATTTTTGCCTTTATTTTAAATGGTATTTTTTAAATGTTGGTTTCCAATGCATATGAATAATATGTAAATATAAAATAGATTTTTGTACATTGATTTTGTATCCGACCTTATTAAACTCAGTGATAAGTTCTGCATGTATTTTGGTAGATTCCTTGGGATTTCCTTGGGATTTTCTGCATAGACAATTATGCTGACTGTCAATGAGGAAAGCCTGTTTCCTCCATTCTGTGTGCCGTCTGTTTCATTTTACAGTGCTGGCTGGGACCTTCAGTGTGACACTAAATAGGAGTAGTGAGAATGTACACCCTTGCCTTGTTTCCAATATTAGCATTCAGGTTTTCACTGTTGAATTTTTTCACATTTGAGTATGATGTTGACTATAGCTTAAAAATTTTTTTTTTCAAGGATATATATTTTTTCAATTTTCTTCATTATTCAATACTTATTGAGCAGTGACCTTTTTTTTTTTTAAATTGGAGGGTAATAGTTGGGTTTTTTTCAAAGATGTTCCTAATCGAGTTGAGGATGCCTGCTCAGAGTTTTTACAATGAATGAGCGTTGAATGTTACCGCTTGCTTTCCCCTGACTTGTTGATAAGATCATGTAATTTTCACCTTTTCATCTGTCAGTGTGGTCAATTACATTGCTTGGTTTTCTAATATTGAACCTATCTGCGTCCTCAAGATGAACGCCTCCTATTGGTTGTGGTGAACTTGCATACATTGCTGAATCTGATTTTGCTAATATTTTGTTGAGGATTTTTACATCTATGTTCATAGGGGTTATGGTCTGTAATTGTCTTTTTGTATTATTTTTATCTAGCTTTGGCTTCAGGTTTATGCTGGCCTTACGATTTGAGAAGTGTTCCCCCCTTCTATTTTTTGAAGGAGATAGAGTTGATGTTACTTCTTCTTTAAATGTTTGATAGTTTCACTAGTAAATTCTCTCTGGGCCTAGAAATTTATTTTTTCAGAAGGCTTTTTCTTTAAAAGACAGGCTTTAAATAAAAATCCCCATGTAAAAATTTTCTTTAAAAACCTGACCTCCAGAAAATTAATTCTCACTTAGTAATTAATGTGTACTTGTTGTTGGCAGTTGTTTCAAAGGAAATAAAAGATATGGGTCTGCTTCCCAGGTGGCACAGTGGTAAAGAATCCACCTGCCAATGCAGGAGACATGGGTTCGATCCCTGGGTCAGGAAGATCCTCTGGAGAAGGAAATGACAACCCACTCCAGTATTCTTGCCTGGAANCAGGTGGCACAGTGGTAAAGAATCCACCTGCCAATGCAGGAGACATGGGTTCGATCCCTGGGTCAGGAAGATCCTCTGGAGAAGGAAATGACAACCCACTCCAGTATTCTTGCCTGGAAAATCCCATGAACAGAGAAGTCTGGTGGGCTACAGTCCATGGGGTCACAAAGAGTTAGATACGACTAAGCAACTGAGTAATTAATGTGTACTAGTTATTGAGAGTACTTTCAAAGGAAAGAAAGATACGGGCCTGACTTAATATAATTATGGCACAGCATTGGTCAAAAAGCACTTATTCAAAATGTGACTAAGAAGAAAGACAGGAAAGAACAATGGATAAGAGCATGCATGAACTTTGGCAAGGGACACATTTATATTTGGTACAATTAACTTCTCTAACCATTTTTTCCTCATTTGTAAAAGAAGAAGAATAACATGTACATGGCTGAGTTGTAAGAATTAAATGAGTTAATGCTTGTCAAGGGCTTCATACAAAGTAAACACCTAATAAGTAGTAGTTAACATTAGTGTGACTTTATAGGAAAAATTATAACAATGTATACAGAAAAGAACAATACCATGGATTCAAAGTAAATGCTTTCCATCCCTCTAGAAAGAATCATATAACTTTAAATTTTAAATGAAATCTAAGTGCTGATGTTTTCAGTTTTATTATTCTGTAAATATTTAGCACTGAATGATTTAAAATTTATGGAAAAGTATATTACTTCCAATTTCCAGCTCTAGATTTGTAATTTTTTTTTAACCACAACATTTTTTTGAAACTTTACTTTATCAAATACCACCTCTTGGTATTTGATATAGATACAAATTTAATTGCAAATTTGTTTGCTCTTTTTATATTTTCTAGATGAATTTCTTCAACCTACCATGCTCTTCTTTTATCTGTGCTGTTCAGTGTATTTTGACACCTTTTCTGCAGAATAGTGAGCAGGACCTCTGAGTTTAAGGACACATTTTATTCATTTACTTCCTTAATAAACAAGATGAAAACAAGCAGACTGATAAATAAGGAATATCAAATTTTCAGACTAAACTCTTTAAATGAAAAGCAAGAAAACACATGAATGACTTTGGAGATGGCCTCTCTCATTCATGTCATTATCGTGGTCTCAGCAAAACTGATTATGTTTCTGGATTTAATCCATGTTTCCCATCTTTTACTAAGTTGCCTTCTTTGTGTGTGTTAGTTGCTCAGCTGTGTGTGACTCTTTGCAACTCCATGGACTGGAGCCTGCCAAGGCTTCTCTGTCCATGGAATTCTCCAGGCAAGAATATTGGAGTGGGCTGCCATTTCCTTCTCTATTGCCTTCTTTATCTTTTCTTAAATCCCTGGTCTCAAAAACTTGCAGTCTGATTAAGCACCACCATGGTTATATACTTAGGTATAAAGTATGAGGTAGACAAAGATATGCCTGCTTGCTCAGTTGCTCAGTTGTGTCCGATTCTTTGCAACTGCTCCCAGGCAAGAATAGTGAAGTGGGTTGCCATTTCAGGGGATCTTCCTGACACAGGGACTGAACCAGGTCTCCTTGCATTGGCCAGTGGATTCTTTACCACTGAGCCACCTGGGAAGCCCAGTTATACAAGGCTAGAAAAGGGAGGGATTTGTGCTGTTGGAGCTAAGGGGAGAAAACTTAGAAGTGGATGAATTGCTCTGAGGTTTGGAAGGCTGGGAGACTTTGAGGAGAGCGAAAAGAGAGAGGTGCTGGTGGGTGCTCTGGATTGCCGAGTGATGGACAAAGGCATGCAGGGGCAGGAAAGGTTTGTGTTTGTATGGACATGTGGTGTGGGGATGAGAGGAAGGATGGAGGTGGGTGTGAAGGAGGAATGGGTTGGAACTTGAGAACCTACATCTGTATTTCAGTGGAGGAGGGAGTGGACAAGGAAGGGGGTTACAAGACTGTTCAGAGGCAGCATAGCTTAGTTGTTTAGAGTATGGGCTCTGCAGCCAGACTTTCCAAATTGGAATCCCGGCTCTACCATATAATTTGCATGATGTGGCCAAGTCATCTAAGTTTTCTTACGTCTGTTTCTTCGTCTATAAATCAGAAATAATAATGGAAACTTCATTTGAGTTATTGTGCTTGGCTTATAATGTGGTGGTGGTTTAGTCGCTAAGTTGTGTCCGACTCTTGCGAACGCATGGACTGTAGCCACCAGACTCCTCTGTCCACGGGATTCTCCAGGCAAGAGTACTGAAGCGGGTGGCCATTTTCTTCTCCAAGGGATCTTCCTGACCCAGGAATTGAACCGGGGTCTCCTGCATTGCAGGCAGATGATTTACCAACTGAGCTACGAGGGAAGCCTATACTGTATATAAGCTCTATATAAATGTTAATAAGTATTGCCATTGCCATTGAGACATTAGTTGGAAGGTCAGAGAAGGATCAGATTACAGAATGTTTTGAGATCATGTGAGACTACTGGAGGCATCATAGCTTCTTTTTAGTTAAGTGAATATGATGCTATTTTTGGATGTTAACCAGTCTTGGCTTTTAACATCAGATATACTCAGCATTAATTAAAACTTTATTCACATTTTATTTAATTTTCATGCTACATCTATATTTAAAAGGATGATAAAGCACACCAACCGAGACTCTAAGATCTGGGTCAAAGTCTTTCACTGTTTGATATCATTTAACGATCTGGAACCCAAAAAGTCAAGGCAACTAATATACAACAGTTATAGACGAAAGAAAAAATGATGAGTGGTAATTAATGATAGGAAGGTGAGACTGCAGACAGAGGCAAAAATAGACTCAGTAAAGCAATCATGTATAAGAAAAATACATTTTAACATTTAAAGAATAGAAATTGGTATAATTTAAGTGTGTGGAAAACAATGAGTCAAATATAATACTGAAACTGAACCTGTTTAAATAGATTGGATAAGCACCAAGCAGCGACATTAAAAAAAAAAAAGGAAACATATGTACAGGGAAATATACTCAAATTTAGTGTAAAAATTGCCTGAGCCTGACATCCCTTCCACTATAATTGAAAATAAAAGAGTAAAAATATTATCATTCCCTTATCTTTAAAAGGCATCTGCTTTAGCGTCATACTTACTTTTTGCTCCAGACAGGTAAGACAGGGGTCCAACTCCCAAGGCTGTGCACCAACCCCACATAACCCACCCCATCCCACCCCTATCCNAAAATTGCCTGAGCCTGACATCCCTTCCACTATAATTGAAAATAAAAGAGTAAAAATATTATCATTCCCTTATCTTTAAAAGGCATCTGCTTTAGCGTCATACTTACTTTTTGCTCCAGACAGGTAAGACAGGGGTCCAACTCCCAAGGCTGTGCACCAACCCCACATAACCCACCCCATCCCACCCCTATCCCCACCACAGTTTGGATGACATCCTAGACTCAGCAAAGGGGAAGATAGATTGTCCTCTGGGGGAAAGGAGGGTGGAGACCATTACTTCTGATGGTCAGGTCATGTTTCACAGGTGTAGATTCTTCTAAAAATTGTACCCTCACCCTCAGACATGCTCTTATCCCAGTCTAGGCTGTCTCTATAAACAGCATTTCTACTCATCCGTGGACTCGTCAGAAACATGGCATTCATCGTGATCTCTCCTTTGTCTTATCTTCCCTCCAATTCATTACTAGATCCTGTCCATTCTGCTACCAAAGTACAACTCAGATCTGTCCACTTTGCTCCATCGCCACTGCCATCACTCACAGCACTGGTCGAGCTAACATTTATCTGAGTTAGAAAAAGGAGCCCCCTTCCTCTTGGCAGATGCTGGGGCTCAAGTCCAGCCCCATTTTGCTCTATGCAGGGTGTGGTCTCCCAAGCTTTGCGTGATAGTCCAAGACCCCAGCCTAAACCATGTGGCACTGTCGTAACCATCTCCTCACTGTTCTGTCCACATACAATCTCATCCCCTTCCAATTCATTCTACAGATAGAGGGACTACTTTTATATTGCCAATCTGATAACTTAACTTAATAGATTTCCATTGCTAGTGGGATGAAATCCTAAACCCTTAACATGAAGTCCATAACCCTTAGCATGCCTGTATGACCTAGTTCCCTTTGTCTTTACTAGCACCATTTCCCCTTGATAACTTTCAGCCATGCTGCCTTTTTTTGGTTTCTGAAACTTGCAAGCTTCTCCCCAACCCCAAGAGACTGCCAGGAATGTTCTTTTCCGACTTAGTTTGACTAATTTTTCCTCTTCCTTCAGGCCTCAGTTAAATTTTACTTCAGGGAATCATCTCTGAACCCCAAATCTAAAGTAGATCTCCTCATAGCACCTTAATTATACATTTGTAATTATATATTCACTAATGATTTACTTTAGTATCTTTTTCCCTACTATATACTGCAAGCTCCTAACTCACATGTGATCTTGACTTAACCTAGTGTCTTTCATTCAAAGTTTCAAGTTTCTACCAAATGCATTTTCTGTGCCAGTGACTACACTAGATGCTAGGCTTATAGAACTGGACAGATGACGTTTTTGCTCTGTATTATCCATTAATGAGTGTCAAGTGCATTTATTAGGATAAGGCTAGCTGCTAAATATATCCTTTTATTTCGCCCATGTAAAGTCCAAAACAAATATTGGATGACTCCCCATCAAGTTGTAATTTCAGGGACCTTGGCTCCTTGTAACTTGTGGCTCTGCTGTCTTTAGCATGTGGCCAATGAAGGGAAAGAGCATGGAAGACTGCGTGTGGAAGATTTTTTTTTTTTAATGAGCTAAATCTGGATGCTAAGTTGCTTCAGTCCTGTCTGACTCGTTGCAACCCTGGGACCGCAGCTGGTCAGGCTCCTGTCCATGGGATTCACCAGGCAAGAATACTGGAGTGGGTTGCCATTCTCCAGGGGATCTTCCAGACCTAGGGATCAAATCCATATCTGTTATGGTCTCCTGAATTGGCAGGCAGGTTCTTTACCACTAGTGCCACCTGGGAAACCCAAATCTGGATGGCTACACTTAACTGCAAGGGAGTCAAGAAAACACAGTATATGTCTGTAATGAAGAGTAAGTAGATTCAGTGATCAGCTAGCACCTTCAGCAATACCTGGTACGACACTGGCATGACAAAGAAACAAAAATTAGAAATCGAGCTTGTTCTCAAATCTTATTACCTATGAGAGTGAAGACAAATCAATATTATGTCTGATCTAGTATACCAAATCTCTAACTTCCAGGAATCTATACAGAAACAGCTATTAAAAAAAAAAAGAAAGAAACAGCTACTGGAGTGAAATTAATTTATGGATTTGTCTCTTAGGATAAAGAGTTTTAAAAAACTAATCTATTAATACTAGCCTGCTTTAATTCTGGATCACCTTCAAGGTTTCCATTTTTATTTCCCATGGTTTTTAGCCTGCTCCAAATTACAGCCTCTCCTTTCAAGTTTAGTTGGCTGCATTAGGACAAGTCCATAGTCAAGCCCCCTGGAGGAGGGCATGGCAACCTCCTCCAGTATGGTCCCACCGAGTCGGACACGACTGAAGCAAATAGCAGCAGCAGCACAGTCACGGGAATCGAATTGATTAGAACAGTGAGAGACACATTCTAATAATTTGAGATCTAGTACTGATATAGCCACACAGTAGCTTTGAACTTAGAAAGATGTGCACCTAGATCACCATGTAAACGAATTCTTCCCATTTAATGGTTTTCCTTGTTATTTTCTGTTCTGAATGATAACACTGTGGAAATCTGAATAATTCTTTGGTATCAAAATAGGCACACGGTCACCTGTGTGTCTGCAGTAACGTTTGTACTTAAAGCTTTTCCATTCTGAAACTGGTTTTCATGTCCTCGACCGAACCTTAGTATTAGAGGTACAGACAATACAAAGCTCTAAAGGGCCTCGTCAATCAGAAGCATTCATCTGTTCCTTTAGTCTCAATTCAGAAAAAATCTCAAACCTAGAGATTCTTGATTTACCCTACAGAGATGAAAAAGTGATGAAACATTCGTGCATCCTCGTCAGACCGGCTGTACTCTTCACAAGAGAGAATCCGGAGGTAGTCGGGGGACACGGTCTTGGATCTAGCAGTTTCGTGCAGCTGGTAATTAAATTTAAGAGTCGAGCGCTGCAGGTGGAAACAGTGCCGCCGAGCACCGGCCACGCGGCAGGTGGAACGAGTGCGGTCGAGCTCGGGCCCCGAGGGTGTTTCCGTGAGTCCCGGGGCGGAAGGGGCTGCGCGCGCGCCCACCCACCGGGATTCTGGAAAGTCGGCGAAGCGCCCGCAGCGGAGCCCGGAGCCGCGTCCGCTCGGCGGCTTCGGCGGCGCCGGGGGTCATCGGAGCCCAGAGTGCCCAGCGCGGCGCCGCAGGACGCCCGCCACGCCCCGCGCCGCCCTGCAGGCGAACGCGGGAGGAGGCGAGGCCCCGCCAGGCCGCCGTAGCGCTGCGGCTCGAGCCGCTCCTCCCGCGCCGCCCTCCGCCCCCTGCCTCCCGGCGCCGCGGCAGCTCTGGGCAGCCAACGCCGCCGCCGCCGCCGCCGCCGCCGCTTCCTCCTCTGCAGCCGTTCGGCCGCTGCGTGACGCGTCGTTTCCTCCCAACATGGCGGCCGGGGCAGGTCGGCGGTGATGGAGGCCAGTCCGCGGCCACGGCGGGTGCTCGTCCCCACAGGAGCCAGGGCAGCCCTGCTCTCGCCGGGCCTCTGATCCGCCGCCTCGTTCCTCGGTCCCCCAGCCTGACGGCCGCCGGGCTGGGCTCCCTCGCCGTCTCCCGGGCGGAGGGGCGAGTGAGGGGGAAGGTGGTGGTAGTGGTGGTGGCCGGGAAGCGACCCCCGGGCCGGGAGAAGCAGAGGTCCCACGGGCGCGGCCCTCTGGGGGACGGCTACGACCTGCGCGCCCCTCGCCCGCCCCGCAGCCGGCCCAGCTCCCCCGCCCCTTCCTGATCCCGCCGCTGCCCTCCACGCCTCCTCCTCTTCCCCACCGCCACCCCCTCTCTTTCTCTCGGCTCTTCCTCTCCCTCGTCGTCGTCCTCCTCCCCTCCAGCCGCTGGGATCCGCGGGTCGGACGAGCCGCCGCCGCCTCTGCGTCCATGTATGAGGGGAAGAAAACGAAGAACATGTTCCTGACCCGGGCCCTGGAGAAGATTTTGGCCGACAAGGAAGTGAAGAAGGCGCATCACTCCCAGCTGCGCAAAGCGTGCGAGGTGGCGTTAGGTGAGCGGGGAGGAGGCCCGAGGGATGGGGGTGGGGAGGGTGCGAGGCGGGGGGAGGGAGGCCGGCGCGGGAGGTGGGGTCGCCGGGGGCGAGGGGCTCGCCCCTGGGCCGGCGCCACTGACCTCGGGGAGGCCGGGCGAAGCTCTGGGGCTGCGTGGCAGGAGTTGACAGTAACTCGGCTCGATGCGGGGCAGGGGCAGGGTGGAGGAGGGATGGCACTGAGCCGGGCCCGGGGAACGCGGCCGGGCTGGGGGGTGGCGGGGGTCGCCTGGGGAATCTGCGAAGGTTTGGTTGGTGGACCGTGCGGTGCGGCCGGGGCATCACCCATTGTGAAGAGGCAGGACAGGGACTGCTGTTTATTCGCTGAGAAAATTGAGGTGGAGCTGACTTGTCAAGATGGGGCGTGGGAAGGGTTCCGTCTCGTAATTTCAAATAACTTTTCGTTTAGCGTGGTACTTTGGGAAGAGAGGCTGAAGTTGTTCCCTTGTTGACAGTGTCGAGAAGGGGTTTGCGAGAGGTGCAGCCTGTACTGACATCTCTGCGCCTCCGCCACGGGAAAAACATAGAGTAATATATCCGACTGGGTTGACCTGGAAGAACAAGACCTGAGGTTAAGGGGTGGGGGTGGCGAGATAAAAGCGGGGAAGGAAAGGACCTTTAGATAAGCTGGCTTTAGTGACAAGGAAGGGAGGCTTTGAACGGGGGAAATGAACAAGACAATGACACCCACCAGCCACATGTCTGGACCGTGACAGCTGCTCTCGAGCTTGAATTGTGATTTACAGTTCAGACGAAAGAGATCTAGTGAAGCCCATAGCAGGGTAAATGCAAACAATACCTACAGCGAGGACTGGCAGATGAGGAATTGTTAAGGGGGACCACTGATGAATCTTCTGCATTCTTCAGGAATGAAATCCTTTAAGGAAGGACCAGGACTAAACGCAAAGATGAATTCCTAATGCTTGGCTTTAGTTTATAGCGCTGGAAACAGACTAGATTAAGTTGATGAGAAAAGGAAGCGGGTTAAGTGGGTTTGGAAAAAAGCATTCTTAAAAGGGGCAAAAATCCAGAATAACTTGGATGTATGCTAAAGGGTCAAGATAGCTGAAAAACAACTTTGCCTTTTAATTATTAAAATAAAAAGACTTTTTAACTTACTGTAATAAGCGGTTTTTTATCTCCTTTTTGGATCCTCTAAAGTGATGTGAGAAGTATTATTGAAATTTTCATTAAATTTTTTTGAATTTTATGTATTCTGAATTAAACAATTTTTTTAACCCTTCATGGATCAGAAGTTCACCTTTTGTTATTCTTGTAGCTAGCAAAAGACTATTCTAGATTTATGAGAGGATGTTGTACAGTGGTAAAAATTGAATTTATAGCTGGGTCTTAAAAGACATAAATAAGTTGAAGCAGGATGAGGGAAGGAGTGATTTGGGGGATTTTTAAAAAAAATTGTTATGTGTAGATTTTTTAATAACTTGTAGGTTAAAGAAGTTAAGAGTTCACACTAAAGTTTTAGTTTTTGAGGTCAGATTTTCTGTGTTAAAATATACCTTTCATATACTGAATTATAAGTATTAGACTAAGGAAATGGAGTGTTATGTGTGTGTATACATATATATATATATATTCCCCCCCGCCCCTCTCCAAAATGCTAATATAAGTATCTGTTTTAAACGGAATGCTTACTGGAAGGAGAATCAGATCCTGGCTTTAAATTGCAGTTCTGTTACATTGCAGCATAGTCAGGTCTCTGGGCCTCAGTTTCCTTCTCTGTACAGTTAGGATATTGAGCATAATGGTTGTAATGTTAGGTTCCCCTCTAATGTGCTACGAATGTGAACACAATTGTTTTGTTAACCTGTACATTGAGAGTATTCCTGTCACTCTTGATTGGCATCTTTAGAGGCTTTAATGGCTTGGTCCTTGCTGTTTTGAGAGGGAGGAACTACTTGCTCGTGTCTGCCTTGGCTCTACAAAGATTATTTCAGATTTTGCCAGATTTTACTTGTTTGTCCCTTCCACATAGTTAGCAGAAACTTGTGAGGAATGTCCCAGAGTACTTTCTTTACTTGAGACATATAGGGCTTTTTCCTTGTATTTCATAGTTACATTTAGTCTCCTACAAAATATCATTGAGCAATCTCATGATAATTAATCCCTGATGACCTTTGTTTTTTCCCTTTTAGTCATCCATGTACATTACCGCCCAAACATAATTTAATAGGCATGACACTTTTTATCTGTAGAAAGTATAATGTCCTGTAGTAGATAGTATCCCCAAATGCATCCCTGGAAACTGTCATAGACCTCCCTCTTCCACTTCACTATTGAGACCTGGGTCAGGCCACCTTTGGTTTCTTGATAATCTGTATGGCTAGCAAGTTGGATGGGAAAGTAAACTGGAATGGCCTGGTTTGGTTATTCCTTATCTCTGGGTTGTGAGTGAGTAGGAGTTGGCTGGTAGTGGTAGAGAGGTGGGTGTTGCTCTAACTCTTCTAAATAGACTCTGTAAATAATCTACCTAAATACACCTGCCTGCATTTATTCCCCACCCATTTTTACTGAGCACCTACCATATAGCTCAAGGGAACAAGAAAAATCCTTTTGTGTCTTAAAATCATGTTAGTGGTGTGTGAGTAGATTTCAGAGCACTGATATTCAAAATTCAGTTACCTTTAAACAAGATGACCTATAATAAATTGATTTTCTGTAAATTATACTCATGAAATTACAGTTCATCTCATGTTCTTAAGAAGACTGTATTTTTTTCTTTTTTCTTTGGTCACAATATAGCTTTTTGGAAACCTTACGTAGATAAGGGGAGATTTTACTTTATTAAAACAAAACCCAATCTCAAAAACACATAAAGGAGCTTTTATTTTCATGTAAAGAAAGATAATGAAAACTTTAAAGCAGATTATTGGAAACTTTTGCAAAATTATCTTGCATTTCAGACTTTATTTTGAAGTAAAGTGGTTAAAAGAAAAAGAAACAACCCTTCTCACCTTGACTGTATTTTGAAGTAAAGTGGCTAAAAAAAAAAAACACACCAAAATCCCTCCCACCCACATTGTTACCATCAGTGTGAAGCCCACAGGCCCAGGAACAGCTCCAGGTTGCCCTCTCTTGGTGCCTGCCCCACACCAGCTTTCTGCAGCAGCCACGGAACTCTGCAGAGTCAGGGCCTCCAGGCTGCCCTAGCTTAGCTTGATCCATTCCTGCTCTCTAGAATCCTGAATTAAAAATAGTCTGGCCATCTGCTGGCAGATGAGACAACAGCTGAACTATTTTTAGTTTTAAAGAATTTAGGATTGTTGAGGGATTGGGCTTGAAGGTAGCATTGTTTGTCTTATAGGGAGGGGAGGGTGCAGTTGGGCGGTATTCCAGCCAGGCCTCTAAGTTTCAAGAGTTTCTTTGATGTTAGGGCTATGACTAGTTCAGCTTTTGCCTCTAACATCGAGTATCTGTGAAGATATCCTGCAAATGTTAGGGTGAGTGAGTTCAAAGTTGGAAGCTGGCACTGATAGAGAACAGAAGTGAAAGAAGTGACCAGAGGAAGGTTTTAGAGGCAAGGGAGGCCTGCAGAGGCAGCATTAAGGTTGGGGTCCCTGCAGAGATACTGGGGAATGATGGCAAAAAAGAAGGATTGCTAGGAAAGTAATTTTTGCATCATACAGGGTGTGAATTTGTGTTCATCATATTCTAAAGTGATCCTGCTGATTTTTTTTATGAGTTTGTTATCTAAGCTTATAGTCTTTTCCAGAAATGTAGATATCAATATCATATTTAGGCTAAAAACGTAACAAAACTTGCTTCATTCTGCACCTCCAGTCTCGCCCTTGTTTTGGTTAGTGGCATTCTAAAAAAGAAGTATGAGTCGGCAGGGGCAGGATTATTTGAGTGCATTTGATTTCAGTTTTATGCTACTTCTGGTAATTTTATTAATTTTGTCACTCTTAACTATTTACCAGAAAATGACTTTGTCTCAAATAATACCCTGCAGACAGTGAATTATCTTAATTATAATTTAAATCCATTAGCAAGTCTCTTTTTAAACCTTCCTTGATATCTAAAATAAAAGGTGTTTTCAGTGTCAGGCTGCCAGAATTTTTGAGGTAGCTAAGAAAGAAGGGCGTGATGAATGAAGTGACTGAAAGAATATATTAGGTTTGAGTGGAAAAAAATAAGTTTGGGTTACAGTGTATATACTCTTTCCATTGTGGAGATTTATACTGCGAATTAACATAGTTAAAATTCTGAAGAGTACTCTATGAAAAAAAAAACCGGCTCAGTTTTGCTTAATGAAGTATTCCTTAAATCTGACCCTTTTCAGTATCTGTTAACACCTCTTGGAAATGTTGTTTCTTGAAATTTACTTTGGGACACTGTTCAAGGGAAAAAAAAACAAATGCAGATAGAATGGCCCTAACTACTGAGGGAACCATTCTTATGTTTTTGGAAAGCAGGAGTTTTATTGATAGTATGTGAAGAAATGAGGTGTAATTGGACAGAGTGGTATCAGGATCAGAGGACCGTTTGGTTTCTAGCTCTTTCTTTCCTATCCTGTCGTCTCCGGTGTCAGCGTTTAACTCATAGAGAAACTTCTGTCAGTAATTATTGTTTCAAACCAGAGTAAAAATGTATTGTGAATGGGAAATAATTTGGGGGAATATTTGTCATAATATTCATCACAGATTGGATGAGGGAATATCTGAAAAGGGGAAACATGAACAAATTATTGTTGCCATTTCAAGTTAAGTACATTCTTCATTCAGATACTTGGTTGAACTAGTATGGGCCAGGTAGTGTTTCAGCGCTGGGCATAGAGCAGTGAGCCAAATATGCTTTCATGGAACGTATTTTCTAGTTGAGGCTGAGAGTAAAAAACTGAGTATTGTCAAATTGATAATTGTTATTATCTGAGGAAATAGTTCAGAAAGGTAAAGGGAGAATGACCAGGGAGGCAAGTATAGGTAGGGCTGTCAGGAAAGGCCTTTTCAGGAGGTGATATGTCAGCAGAGACGTAATAGATCCAGTTTCTCAGATGCCTGGGTTTCACAGGCAGAGGGAACAGTGATGCTGGTGTTGTGCTTCGTACCTTCCAGGATGAAAGGAAGTTTGTGTGGCTAGAGAGAGAGGAGGGAGGAGGAGAAGAGAGCAGCTTTGGCTTTCATTACATTTGTGCTCTAAGTCCCTGGAGAGTTTTACAGGGGATGACAAAACAGGTTTACATGTTAAAAGGCTCACTTTGGCCAGAGGTGATAGTGATTTAGGCTGATGGTGGTGGAGGGAATGAGAATTGGTTGCATTTGAAATATGTATTTTTTTCCCGTGGGGCACAGGGTGCCACATTCAAAGCCTTAGTTCTTTGTTGTTTTAATATTTATTGATTTGACTGGTTCTGGTTTTAGTTGGAACACATGGGCTCTTCCTAGGCCAGAGATGAAACCGTCTGCACTGGTAGGCAAATTCTTATCTACTGTCACCAGGGAAGTCCTGGAATATACTTTGGAGTTGACAGGATTTGCTGATGGGTTGGTTGCCTGACAACAAACAGAGCCAGAGCTTCCAGGTTGTTGTAGAAGGCGTTCACTATGATGGGGAACACCAGGAGAGAAAACATATTAGTAAAACATTGTATTCAACTCTTTGTGTATTTTAGAATTTTTTAATGATAGAATTTCCTGCTGATGTAATAGGATATTTTCTACTGAGAAAAAGGCACACTTAAAATGATAGAACATAGTCTAGTGAGAAGGCACAAAACAATTTCAGATTTGACTTGTCAGTTTTTTCTCTGAGGTTTTTTCCTAAGAGAGCATGTCTTTCACATTGTTTCAATTACAGTGAACAATTGATCTGGTCCCTTTTCAGGGATAGGAACTTGGCAGATGTAATCAGTTAAAGATCTTGAGATGAAATCATCTTGGATTTAAGGGTAGGTCTTAAGTCCAGTGACTGGTGTCATATGTAGAGGGAGAAACACAGAGACACACAGAGGAAGAGAGGCATGTGGAAATGGAGGCAGGCAGAGATCGAGGTTATGTTGCTGGAAGCCAAGAGATGCCAGGTGTCACCAAGTTGAGACGGGGCAAGGAAGGATTCTTCCTGGATCTTTTCATTGGTGGAATGGCTCTGCTAACACCTTTAGTTCAGACTTCAGGCCTCCAGAACTGAGAGAAAAAGAATTTCTAATGTTGCAAGCCAAGTTTGTGGTAGTTTTTGAGTCAGCCCTAGGAAACTAATAACAGTTGTCTTTATCCTGACTTTAGGACCCACTTTGATTTGTTTGAGCTTCTCTTTTTAGAGTGCAGAGTGTACTTGAACATCATGGGGGTTAGGGTACCCTCCCTCCAAGCAGTTGAAAATCCAAGTGTAACTTTACAGTCAGCCCTCCCTATCCATGACTCCATATCCTTGGATTCAGCCAGCCTTGGCTCATGTAGTGTTTATTAAAGAAAATCTGCATATAAGTTTAGAAGATCAAACGTGTTTAAATAATCAAATACTGTCTTTGGTCACTTTCATAAATTTAGAAAGAAATTATTCTCAGGCTTTAATGTTCATGTGTCTTAAGAAACTTCTTTTAAAGACTTAAAGAGTCCTGGGCCCAAGTGTTTAATTAAAAGTTTTATGTTCTACTTTTGATAAGAATTCACTAATCAGCTGTTGAATAACACTCATCTGTCCACACCTTGCTAAGAAATTAATCAGTAAAAATGCAAGCAAGTAAAATAGTATGAAAACCAAGGGCTGTTTTCATAGGAGAGTCCTTGTGCCTTTACTCAGTTTACTTTTAATTACATGTAAGTCCAATAAATTTGGCAGTTTGCTTTTTTAAAAAATAAATCCTTTTCTTCAAACCATTTTCAAATGTAGAACTAGGGGTAAAAAAAATCACCCATCACAATAGAGGTAACTGTTGTTACCTTTATAAAAAGTTTTATTGAAGTCACAATTTACAGTCTATAAAATATGTCCATTTAAAATATATTTTTTACTAAATTTCATTGAAGTGTGAACCCATCATCATAATCCAGTTTTAGAACATTTCCATCACCCCAGTAAGGGCCCTCATGCCCGTTTACAGTTAATCCCAGTTTGCAGACATCCACTAATCCATGTCTTTGCCTTTTCTGGAAATCTGTGTGTTATACATATGTGGCCTTTCATGCCTGACTTCACTCAGCATAATGTTTTTGAAGTTCATTCTTGTTGTAGCATGTATCAGTATTTTTTTTTTATTGCTGAATAGTATTCCATAATGTGGATGTGCCTTATTTTTTTGCTTGTCTTTGCACAGTTGATAAGCATTTGAGTTGGACATACAATGCTGCTATGAATATTCAAGTGTAAATCTTTATGCAGGTCTAATATTTTATTTCTGATAAATACCTAGAAGTGGAATTGGTGGGTCATATGATAACTTTGTTTAACTTTTAAAGAAACAAAGTTGTTTTCCAAAGTAACTGCATCATTCGGGTTTCTCATACAGCCTTGCCAGTCAATATTTTTTATTTTCTATGTTTTTTATTTTAGCCATCCTAGTTAATATGAAGTTATTTCATTGAAACAGTGTTAGCTTTTTGAGGCATATTTCCCCCCAGACTTTGTACACATACACATGAACAGATAAATTCTTCCAAAAGTTCAGCTATTTAACTTGAGGTGGTAATAGGAGGAAAAGAAATAACTAACATTTATTGAATGTTTACTGTAGTCCAAGTTCTTTGCCAATTAAGTACTTCATTAGCTATATCTCAGTTAGTTGTCAGAACAATCCTGTGCGCTCTGGTGCTGTTATTCTCTGCATTTTGCAAAGGAAGAAACTGAGATTTAGAGCTGTGTTTAGTACAGTTGGAATGTGTGTGCCTTTTGGCTTAATGTGCCTTCCTGAACTGCACCCTAAGTCACAGAACTGTTTACAAGTAACAAATTAAAAAATGAGGTAAGAGAGCAATCACAGAAAGAAAGGCATGCTAAGAAAAGATAAGAACAAAATACGTAAAAGAGAGAGAAACAGTCAACCAACAGCAACAGAAGAAAATATTGCTCTGTACGTTTCAGTGAGTCTTGAGGATGTTTATGTACTTTGTGTTCATAATGGTGTCCCTGAGTCCATCATGCAAAAAATCATTTTATTTTATGTTCTACCTAGAAAGTCAGACAGATTCTTGTGCATTTTTCTGTGTCTTTTGAAGATTTTTACCAAAATTTTAAAGTAAGATTTTTATTTGAGCTCTTTGAAAAATTCAGCTGTGCTCTGCCAGGCTAGCTTTCATCGTTTCTGTAGTCCTAACCCTGTACAAATACACTACTCTCATGTACTTTCTTTCTTAATGTTTATAGCATTTCAGATCATTTTAAGAATTGAAACGAAAGCAAGATCTTATTAAAATGTCATCTTACGGGAAATTACAAATAAGACTTAACCTAAAAATAACTGGTTGTATATCTCAATGGCTTCTTTAATAAGTATACAAATGTAATTATTGTGTATTTGTCATAATTTTTGGTTGTATAGTCTTATTATTTCATATGCTATATCTGTGTCTTCCTACCTAGCATTTTAATAAGATGTCGTTTATTTAAATGTTTTTGACTTTGGGAGTATTTACATATAAAATTTGCTTCACAGATTTTTCTTTTATTAATCCCTGCAAAATTCTTTGAGCATTTTGTTAGGTATGCAGAAGTATCTAAACATTAAGATGGAGCTCATTGGGTTATTAGAGTGTGGTCACTTATGGTTCTTGTTCTTTAGGCAAAGTTATCATAAATATAGTTGTGTTGGGTATAACTGTACATACAGCACAGTATGAGGAAAATAAGTCAGGGTATTCATCCTCTTTAGATTATTGATTTTGATCCATTGTTACTATAAACTAAAATTCTTTGAGCATTTTGTTAGGTATGCAGAAGTATCTAAACATTAAGATGGAGCTCATTGGGTTATTAGAGTGTGGTCACTTATGGTTCTTGTTCTTTAGGCAAAGTTATCATAAATATAGTTGTGTTGGGTATAACTGTACATACAGCACAGTATGAGGAAAATAAGTCAGGGTATTCATCCTCTTTAGATTATTGATTTTGATCCATTGTTACTATAAACATTCTTTTTCATTGTGTCTTTGCACTTTTTTTTTTTGTCCTAAAAGTAGGAATTAAAGACATAAAAACTGCCTTTTTATAGTTAGGATAAGTATAATTTTGTTTTCTATAAATTTTATTAATTTTTTCATACTTTTTTCCTTGATATTTAAGGTATAATGAGTTTTATATTTAATAAGTTCACCTTGTCTCAGAATTAATAATCAGGTATTGAAAAGCAATTACTAAGTTAGAAAAGCATTTTTTCACATCTTATTCCAGTATTTCTGTTTAGTGCTTAAATTGTATCAAATATGATTGACTAGTCCTCATTGCCCCTTAACTTTTTTATAATGTTTGATTTTCTTTCCCAAATAATTTTAGGATTTTCTTTATTCTTTAATGTTGTCTTTATATTCTCTTAGTGACTTATTAACCTAATACTTAATCAGCATTTCTTACCTTATTCTTGTGTATCAGATAAAAAGTATTATTACACTTGGGAATAAGTTGGTTATTTTGTTTCATCTATTTTATTGGGTCCTCATGCTTCTAGTCTCTTAAGTGTTGATTCTTACATAATTGAGAATGAATTTAATGCAGTGCTAAGTCATGTATGGATGTGAGAGTTGGACTGTGAAGAAGGCTGAGCGCCGAAGAATTGATGCTTTTGAACTGTGGTGTTGGAGAAGACTCTTGAGAGTCCCTTGGACTGCAAGGAGATCCAGCCAGTCCATTCTGAAAGAGATCAGCCCTGGGATTTCTTTGGAAGGAATGATGCTAAAGCTGAAGCTCCGGTACTTTGACCACCTCATGTGAAGAGTTGACTCATTGGAAAAGAGTCTGATGCTGGGAGGGATTGGGGGGCGGAGGAGAAGGGGACAACCGAGGATGAGATGGTTGGATGGCATCACTGACTCGATGGACGCGAGTCTGGGTGAACTCTGAGGGTTGGTGATAGACAGGGAGGCCTGGTGTGCTGCGATTCATGGGTTCGCAAGGAGTCGGACACGACTGAGCGACTGAACTGAACTGAACCAAAAGCTTAATTGTGACTTCTAATGTGCCTGTTTGTATCTTTAGAAATGGAGATGGAAAACATGCATCATCTAGTATTAGGTTGGTGCAAACGTTATTACGTTTTTGCATTGTTGAAGTTTGCCGTTTGATATTGGAATGCATTCTTAAATGTGGTTATGTTATACATCATTTTAATGTGCATTTCTTGCTCTTTTTTTTTTTGCTAATGACTTATTACTTGATGTTTATTTTAAACTATGGAAATGATGCTAGACAAAAAGCAAATTCAAGCGATTTTCTTGAGTTCAAAATGGGTAGTAAAGCAGTGGAGACAACTCAAAACATCAACAGTGCATTGGCCCAGTAACTGCTAACAAACATACAGTGCAGTGGTGGTTCAAGATGTTTTGCAAAGGAGATGAGAGCCTTGAAGATAAGGAGCACAATGCCTGGCCATCAGAAGTAGACAACGACCAATTGAAAGTCATCATAAAAGCTGATCCTCTTAACAACTACATGAGAAGTTGCCAAAGAACTCAAGGTTGCCCATTCTACAGTTGTTTGGCATTTGAAGAAAACTGAAAAGGTGAAAAAGCTCGATGAGTGGGTACCTCATTAGCTGACTGCAAATCAAAAAAAATTATCACTTTGAAGTGTTGTCTTCTCTTATCCTACGCAACAATAATGAACCATTTCTCAATCCAATTGTGACGTTCACTGAAAAGTGGATTTTCACAGTGGATTTTTAACCGGTTGTCGCCGGTTGGTCTGAGAAGATACTCCAAAGCACTTCCCAAAGCCAAACTTGCACCAAAAAAAAAGTCATTATCACTTTGGTGGTCTGCTTCTTGTCTGATCCACAACAACTTTCTGAATCCCAGCGAAACCATTACATCTGAGAAGCATACTCAGCAAATCGATGAGCTACACCAGAAACTGCAGTGATTTAATAGCTGGCATTAGTCAGCAGAATGGGCCCAATTCTCCATGACAATGCCCTACTGCACCTTGCACAACCAGTGCTTCAAAAGTTGAATGAATTGGACTGTGAAGTTTTGCCTCATCTGCCATATTCACCTGACCTCTTGCCAACTGACAACCACTTCTTCAAGCATCTCAACAACTTTTTTGCAGAGAAAATGCTTCCATAACCAGCAGGATGCAGGAAAAGTTTTCCAAGAGTTCATCAAATCCTAAAGCACATATTTTCATGCTACAGAAATAAACTTATTTCTCATTGGCAAAAATGTGTTGATTGTAATTGTTCCTGTTTTGATTGATAAAGATGTATTTGAGCCTAGTTATAATGACTTAAAATTCATAGTCCAAAACCACAATTACTTTTGCACCAACCTATTAATAGAACAGAAATAAGATATAATATGTTTGATACCAGTTAATAATTAAGTTAGCACTTGTTAATAATTAAGCTTTTAAAGCATATACCAGTTCCAAAATGGGTATTTTAAAAATTTTCTTTTCCCACAGTGGGTATTTTATAATGATTAGAGAACAGGAGTTTTATAGTAAATACTATGTCTGCAGATTATTTCACCAGGAGAGACATGGACTGAAGGTAAACTACATTATCAGAATGTACTTTTTTCCTAAATGCAGTGATGAATCTTTGTGTTTGGATATATGAAGTGAAAAAGTATTTTATTCTCTGTTCCCATCTCAGGTCTCATTTTTATGGCTATTGGGGAAGTCTTGAATGGCAGATTAGAAAGAAAGGTACTTTTGCTAGTAATGTGTAGCAACACACACACACACACACACGAGCTTGCTTGGCAGCAATACTGGAGTGGGTTGCCATTTCCTACTCCAGGGGCTCTTCCCACCTCAGGGATCAGACCTGCGTCTCTTGCATCCCCTGCATTGGCAGGCAGATCTTTACCACTGTACCTGCTGCCTGGGAAGCCCCAGTGTGCAGCATATGCTTCCTTACAAAGTCAATGAACATGCCAGAGCCAAAGCTTTTTTATGTGGTCATATCTTCATTGAGTTATTTTCCTTTTGAAATAGTCAAAGCAAAGATTTTCAGTTTTTTTAACTTTCTTGTAAATTTCAAAAAGCACACTTGATTAGGTGATCAATAATGCTGCAATCTGGTTCCTTATAATAAAGTTTGGCATTCAAATCATAACCCTTATAATTCTTTTTGTTTGTTTTTTCTTGTTTTGAATGAAAAATGTCTTTAGGAAAGATTAGTCTTTTTCTGTTTTATTACTAAGTTAAAATTATATTCATGAATATTTTCTGAACAGTTTAGGATTTTATGTCAAATTGAATATCTTTTTTAAATGCTTCTACACTTGCTTTCTATTAATTTGGTCTTATTGAAGTTTTTTATTTTTAACATTTCTTAAGGTTGTATAATTGTTCATTTATAACAAGTAAGGAGCTTTGATTTTTGCCATTTATGTATGCCTCCTGCTGTTCTGTGTCATGAAGTTATCTCTCACTAGTTTGCTTGACCAAAGCTTCTTAATGTATATTTTGTTGATTCAGTAAGTTAATATCCCCAAATATTTTGTCTAGGATAGTCACTGTTAATAATTTGGCTTTCCAGAAGATGGGTTAAAAAAACAAAAATCTTTGAGTTTGGAAATTAAATGTCAAGAATGTTTGCTTTTCCTCAGTTTTTCCATTTTTTTAAAAGTTAGTTTTTATCCTAAACTTTTAATTTAAAAAATCACAGTATTTCAGTTCATTTTATGGGAACCATTCCTTTTATGTTCATTTCCTACCTGATTCTCTTTTCTTTTCTCCTTCTCAAACCTTCAGAGTCTCTTATCAGCATTGATGTATGGAAACATTCTTGATTCATAAAGACATATTTTAAAGCTGTTGAAACAATTTAAAGAGAATCAGTGGGTAATCTGACATCTGGTTAGCAACCTTTGATGTGACCTTCCAAATGACCACTAACTTGTAGAAATGGAGGAAAATTTACTACGTTGTGGAAAACCGTATTGATAGTAGTCTTACTAGACCCAGGAGGAATGAATGAAACTAGAAGAATGAGAGAAACGAGCACAGGTATGGAGGACAAAAAGGGCTTCCTTCTAATGGTAAAAAAAAGTGAAAGTGAAGTCGCTCAGTCGTGTCCGACTCTTTGCGACCCCATGGACTGTAGCCCACCAGGTTCCTCTGTCCATGGGATTTCCCAGGCAAGAATCCTGGAGTGGGTTGCCATTTCCTTCTCCAGGGGATTTTCCCGACCCAGGGATTGAACCCGGGTCTCTGGCATTGCGGGCAGATGCTTTACTGTCTGAGCCACCAGAGAATCCCAATTGTAAAGAACTTGCCTGACAATTCAGGAGATATAAGAGATACAGGTTCGATCCCTGGGTTGGGAAGATCCCCTGGAAAAGCCATGGCTACCCACTCCAGTATTCTTGCCTGGAGAATCCCATGGACAGTGGAGGCTGGCATGCTACAGTCCACGGGATTGCAAAGAGTCAGACATGACTTAGCAACTCATTAACAATACCACCAACAATTACATACTACCCTGAATCACATGCCAGGTTTTGTCACCAGGATTAGCCATCCTTAGTGCCTATTGTAGATGGCTGCTGCTGCTGCTGCTGCTAAGTCGCTTCAGTCGTGTCTGACTCTGTGCAACCCCATAGACGGCAGCCACCAGGCTCCCCCATCCCTGGTATTCTGTAGACAAGAATACAGCCTACCAGGAGTGGGTTGCCATTTCCTTCTCCAAGCATGAAAGTAAAAAATGAAAATGAAGTTGCTCAGTCGTGTCCGACTCTTTGCGATCCCATGGACTGCAGCCTACCAGGCTTCTCTGTCCATGGAGTTTTCCAGGCAAGAGTACTGGAGTGGGGTACCATTGCCTTCTCCAATATTGAGCTGCATGAGCTGTTTATATATTTTGGAGAACAAACCTTTGTCCGTCTCTTCATTTGCAGTGTTGGTTGTCTTTTTGTTTAAGGTTTCCTTTGCTGTGCAAAAGCTTTTAAATTTAATTAGGTCCTATTTGTTTTTATTTAAACATTATTCTAGGAGGTGGATCAGAAAAGATCTTACTGCAATTTATGTCAAAGTATTCTGCCTATGTTTTCCTCTAAGAATTATATAGTATCCAGCTTTACAGATAGGTCTTTAATCCATTTTGATTTTATTTTTGTATATGGTGCTAGGGAGTATTCTATTTTCATTCTTTTACAAGTGGTTGACCAGTTTTCCCAGCACCACTTATTGAAGAGACTGTCTTTTCTCCATTGTATATTCTTGCCTACTTTGTCACTGATTAGGTGGCCACAGGTGCATGGGTTATCTCTGGAGTTTCAGTCTTTTTCCGTTGATCTATATTCCTGTTTTTGTGCCAGTATCATATTGTTTTGATTACTTTAGTAGTATAGTATGAGGCAGGGAACCTGATTCCTCTAGCTCTGTTATTCTTTTTCAAGATTGCTTTCACTATTGAGAGTCTTTTGTGTTTCCATGCAAAATGTAAAATTTTTGGTTCTAATTCTGTGAAAAATGCCGTTGGTAATTTGATAGGAATTGCACTGAAGCTATAGATAGCTTTGGGTTATATAGTCACTTTCACAATATTGATTTCTCCAATTCAAGAACATGGTCTCCCTCTCCATCTGTGTGTGTCATCTTTGATTTCTTTCATCAGTGTCTTATAGTTTTTCAAGTACAGGTCTTTTGCCTCCTTCAGTTCAGTTCAGTCACTCAGTCTGTGTCTGACTCTTTGCGACTCCATGGACTGCAGCACTCCAGGCCTCCCTGTCCATCACCAACTCCCGGAGTTCACTCAAACTCATATCCATTGAGTTGGTGATGCCATCCAGCCATCTCATCCTCTGTCGTCCCCTTCTCCTCCTGCCTCCAATCCCTCCCAGCATCAGGGTCTTTTCAAATGAGTCAGTTCTTCGCATGAGGTGGCCAAAGTACTGGAGTTTCAGCTTCAGCATCAGTCCTTCCAATGAACACCCAGGACTGATCTCCTTTAGAATGGATTGGTTAGGTAGGTTTATTTCTAGCTATTTTATTCTTTATGATGTGATGGTAAATGGAATTGTTTCCTTAATCTCTCTGATCTTTCATTGTTAGGGTATAGGAATGCATAGATTTCTGTGTATTAATTTTGTATCCTGCAACTCTACCAGATTCATTCATGAGCTCTAGTAGTTTTTTGGTAGCATCTTTAGGATTTTCAATGTATAGTATAATGTTATCTGCAAACAGTGATGGTTTTACTTCTTTTTTTCCAATTTGGATTCCTTTTACTTCTGTTTCTTTTCTAATAGCCATGATTAGAACCTCCAAAGCTGTGCTGAATGAAAGTGGTGAGGGTGGACATCGTTGTCTTGGTCCTTGTGTGTGTGTTTGTGTTTTAGTTGCTAAGTTGTGTCCGACTCTTGAGATCCCATGGACTGTGCCTGCCAGGCTCCTCTCTCCGTGGAGTTCTCCAGGCAAGAATACTGTAGTGGATTGCCATTTCTTTCTTTAGGGCATCTTCCCAACCCAGGGATTGAACCTGGGTCTCCTGCATTGCAAGTAGATTTTTTACCATCTGACCAGCAAGGGAAGCCCCTAAGCCCACTTTCAGGAGAGTTTTTCGTTTTTGTTGTTTTTTTTAAATCATAAATGGATGTCAAAAGCCTTTTCTATGTCTGTGGAGAAGATGAATATATGATTTTAATTCTAAAAATTGTTAATGTTGTATATAACTTTGATTTTGCCTATATTGAAGAATCCTGCATCCCTGGGACAGATCCCACTTGATCAGAGTGTATGATCTTTTTCTTTGGCTGTGCGAGGTGACATGTGAAACTTTCCCAACTGGGTATCAAAGCATGCCCCCTGCATTGTAAGCATGGAGTTTTAATCACTGGACCGTCAAGAAAGTCCTGTATAGTCCTTTAAATGTGTTGTGAATTTGTGTTTGCTAGTATTTTGTTGAGAGTTTTTGAGTATACGTTCATCAGTGATACTGGCTTGTAATTTTCTTTTTTTGTGATATCTTTGTTTGTATTTGGTATCAGAGTGGTATTGTAGAATGAGCTTGGGAATGTTCCTTCCTCTGCTATTTTTTGAAAGAGTTCAAAAGGCTAGGTGTTAACTCTTCTGTAAATGTTTGATAGAATTCACCTGTAAAGTCATCTGGTCCTGGACTTTGTGGAATAATTCTTAATCTGTTTCAGTTTCAGGATACTTGTGATTGGTCTGTTCATGTTTTCTGTTTCTTCCTGATTCACTCTTGGTAAAGGATATATCTTTTTAAGAATTCATCTGTTTTTTTCTAAGTTGTCCATTTTATTGGCATATTGTTACTTGTAATCTTTTATGATTCTTTGTATTTCTGTGGTGTCCATTATAACTTTTTTCATTCTAATTTTATTGATTTGAATTTTCTCCCCTTTTTCTTGATGAGTCTGGCTAAAAGCCTATCAATTTTATCTTCTCAAAGAATCAACTTTTAGTTTCATTGATTCTTGCTAGTTTGTTCTTTATTCCTGTTTCATTTATTTCTGCTCTCTATGGTTTCTTTCCTTTTGCTAACTTTGGGTTTTGTTTGTCTTTCTCTCGTTGCTTTAGGTGTAGGGATAGGTTATTTGTTTGAGATTTTTCTCGTTTCTCGAGGTAGGATTTTATTCCTATAAACTTCACTCTTAGAACCGCTTTTGCTGTGTACCATAGGTTTTGGATTGTTGCATTTTCATTGTCATTTTGTCTGTGCGTGCTTTGTTTTATTTCCTCTTTGATTTCTTCAGTGATCCATTGGTTATTAAGTAACATTGTTTAACCTCCATGTGTTTGTGTTTTTTGCAGGTTTTTTCCTAGAATTTATTTCTAATCTGATAGTGTTGTGGTTGAAAAAGGTACTTGATATGGTTTCATTTTTCTTAAATTTACTGAGGTTTGATTTGTATCCCAAGATGTGATTTGTCCTGGAGAATGTTCCATGTGTACTGGAGAAGAAACTATTCTGCTTTTGGATAGAATGTCCTATAAATATCAATTAAGTCTGTCTGGCATAATCTGTCCTTTAAGGCTTGTGTTTCCTTATTGATTTTCTGTCTGGATGATCTGTCTATTGGTGTAAGTGGGATGTTAAATCCCTGACTGTTAATTGTGTTACTGTAAATTTCCCCATTTAAGGTTATTAACATTTGCTCTATATATTGAGGGACTCCTATGCTGGGTACCTATATAGTTAGTTATAGCTTCTTGGATTGATCCCTTGATCATTGGGTGGTGTCCTTGTCTCCTGTAACAGTCTTCATTTTAAAGTCTGTTTTTTCTGATCTAAATATTTCTGCTTGAATAAAAATATTCAATAAATATTTCTGTTTTCTTATTTTTTTTCTTCTTTGCATGGAATATCTTTTTCCATCCCCTCACTTTCAATCTATATGTGCCCCTAGGTCTGGGGTGGGTCTCTTGTAGACAGCATATATATGGGTCTTATTTTTGTATCCATTCATCCAGTCTGTGTCTTTTGGTTGGAGTGTTTATCTATTTTCAGTTCCTTATGTCATTTTCTTAATTGTTTTGAGTTTGTTTTTGTAGGTCTTTTCCCCCCCTTACCCTTTTTTCTTTTTTAATTTATCTGTTTTAATTGGAGGCTGATTACTTTACAGTATTGTGGTGGTTTTTGCCATCCATTGACATGAATCAGCCTTGGGTGTACATCTGTTCCCCATCCTGAACCCCCCTCCCTCCCCATCCCATCCATCAGGGTCATCCCAGTGCACCAGCCCTGAGCACCCTGTCTCATGTATCAAACTTGGACTGGTGATCTGTTTCACATATGATAATATACATGTTTCAATGCTATTCTCTCAAATCATCCCACCCTTGCTTTATCCCACAGAGTCCAAAAGACTGTTCTATACATCTGTGTCTCTTTTGCTGTCTTGCATACAGGGTTATCATTACCATCTTTCTAAATTCCATATTTATGTGTTAGTATACTATATTGGTGTTTTTCTTTCTGACTTACTTCACTCTGTATAACAGGCTCCAGTTTTATCCACCTCATTAGAACGGATTCAAATGTATTCGTTTTAATGGCTGAGTAATATTCCATTGNCATCTTTCTAAATTCCATATATATGTGTTAGTATACTGTATTGGTGTTTTTCTTTCTGGCTTACTTCACTCTGTATAATCGGTTCCAGTTTCATCCATCTTATTAGAACTGATTCAAATGTATTCTTTTTAATGGCTGAGTAATACTCCATTGTGTATATGTACCACAGCTTTCTTATCCATTCATCCGCTGATGGACATCTAGGTTGCTTCCATGTCCTGGCTATTATAAACAGTGCTGCAGTGAACATTGGGGTACATGTGTCTTTCAGTTCTGGTTTCCTTGGTGTGTATGCCCAGCAGTGGGATTGCTGGGTCATAAGGCAGTTCTATTTCCAGTCTTTTAAGGAATCTCCACACTGTTCTCCATAGTGCCTGTACTAGTTTCCATTTTCACCAGCAGTGTTAAAGGGTTCCCTTTTCTCCAGCCTTTATTGTTTGTGGACTTTTTGATAGCAGCCATTCTGACCATCATGAGATGGTGGTACCACATTGTGGTTTTGATTTGCATTTCTCTGATAATGAGTGATGTTGAGCATTTTCATGTGTTTGTTAGCCATCTGTATGTCTTCTTTGGAGAAATGTCTGTTTAATTCTTTGGCCCATTTTTTGATTGGGTCATTTATTTTTCTGGTATTGAGCTGCATGAGCGGCTTGTATATTTTTGAGATTAATTCTTTGTCAGTTGCTTCGTTTGCTATTATTTTCTCCCATTCTGAAGGCTGTTTTTCACCTTGCTTATAGTTTCCTTTTTTGTGCAAAAGCTTTTAAGTTTAATTAGGTCCCATTTATTTATTTTTGCTTTTATTTCCATTACTCCGGGAGGTGGGTCATAGAGGATCCTGCTTTGATTTATGTCAGAGAGTGTTTTGCCTATGTTTTTCCTCTAGGAGTTTTATAGTTTCTGGTCTTATGTTTAGATCTTTAATCCATTTTTAGTTTATTTTTTAGTTTATTTTTGGATGTGGTGTTAGAAAATATTCTGTTTTCATGGTTTTACAAGTGGTTGACCAGTTTTCCCAGCACCACTTCTTAAAGAGATTGTCTTTTCTCCATTGTATATTCTTGCCTCCTTTGTCAAAGATAAGGTGTCCACAGGTGCATGGATTTATCTCTGGGCTTTCTATTTTGTTCCATTGATCTATGTTTCTGTCTTTGTGCCAGTAGCATACTGTCTTGATGACCGAAGCTTTGTGGTATAGCCTGAAGTCAGGCAGGTTGATTCCTCCAGTTCCCTTCTTCTTTCTCAAGATTGCTTTGGCTATTCTTGGTTTTTTGTATTTCCATACAAATTGTGAAATTATTTGTTCTAGTTCTGTGAAAAATACCATTGGTAGCTTGATAGGGATTGCATTGACTCTATAGATTGCTTTGGGTAGTATACTCATTTTCACTATATTGATTCTTCCGATCCATGAACATAGTAGATTTCTCCATCTATTTGTGTCATCTTTGATTTCTTTCATCAGTATTTTATAGTTTTCTATATATAGGTCTTTTTGGTTCTTTAGGTAGATTTATTCCTAAGTATTTTATTCTTTTTGTTGCGATGGTGAATGGAATTGTTTTCTTAATTTCTGTTTTCTCATTGTTAGTGTATAGGAATGCAAGGTATTTCTGTGTGTTAATTTTATATCCTGCAACTTTACTATGTTAATTGATTAGTGCTAGTAATTTTCTGGTGGAGTCTTTAGGGTTTTCTGTGTAGAGGATCATGTCATCTGCAAACGGTGAGAGTTTTACTTCTTCTTTTCCAATCTGGATTCATTTTATTTCTTTTTCTTCTCTGATTGCTCTTTTCTTGTGGTTTGATGACCATCTTTATTGTTGTTTGGGTTGTTTTTTCTCTTTTATGTGTGTATCTTTTGTAGTTTTCTGGTTTCCATTTCCCATGAGGTTCTGATATAGCAGTCTGTATGTACACAAGGTTGTTTTATGTTGCTGATCTCTTAGTTTCAAATATATTTCCCATTTCCTGCATTGTTTCTAGTTGTGGCCTTCTGGCCTCCCTGGCTTCCTCATTGTATTGATAAACGTTTGCCATAGCCCAGTTTTGAAGAGGCAGGGGCTTGAACTTAAGGCCTTGTATTGAAAGCTTAGATCTCAGTAAACCAACAGGACTTCCTAACTGTTTGGGTATAAGAAATGAAGGAAATGAAGGCATTTAGGATGATTTCATTCACCAAAAATGGTAGTATACGGAATTGAGGAAGAACATGGATTCAGTTAAGGTTAAAATGAGTTTGAGGTGCGTATGGAGCATCTAAGTAAAAAGGTTTCATTTTGTTGACAGTTGTTAGTAACTTTTGTTTTTTATTTGTTTATGACACAAGCTTAAGAGAGAGAGAGAGCGCTGAGCTGTAAAGAGAAGTTTAGCTATTACCATTATGTAGTGAACCACTTAGGTCCTTTGGGAGAAAAGAAGATGTATATTAATTTGCCCAGCAAATTTACTCTCATTTACTTTTTCTTCAAGAAACGTTTGTTAAGTACCTATTTGTTCCAGAGTTTATGCTAAGCTTGAGAAATAGAAATTTAAAGAGGATGACCTTTGCTATTAAGGAGCTGGTTGAGGGAAATGGACACAAAATAGTTTCAGTGTAATAAGGTAAGTGTTGGTGATAGTGATATCCAGAGGGAGGAATGAGATAGAGAAGTATAATTACTTTAGCTTGGAAGTGCATCAAAAGAGTTTTTTGGACTTGACAGCTGGTTTTTTTTTTTCCTAGAATGAATGGCTATGTGACAGGAAAAGATGGGTGGGAAAAGAATTCTGGGGAGGGAGGAGCATCATTAGGTAAAGGTTTGATCAACAAAAACCATGAAGTGTGGGAGACAGTTACCCAGAAGATTGGCATTTTAAGGGTCTTAAACATGAGGCAGGAATGGAGGAGATGAGGTTCATGGACAGTGTAAGTGGTGGTGAGCATGGGCAGAGAACCACTGAAGGCTTTCAGTTGGGAGTGACACAGAACACTTCATGGAAGCTGCTCTGAAAAGTGTCTGCTAGACAAATCCTTGGTGGGGCAGAATTCCAGACAGAGGGTATGGTTTGAGCAAAAGCCTAAAGGTGTGAAATAGCAGATCACTTCAGGGGATTTAGAGTATTCTTTTTTGATTGAATTGTGGAACTCAAGGGAGGGCTTGCAGAGAGATGAGAGTGACAGACAGGGAGCAGATCTTGGAGAGTCTTGTGTGCCATGCTAAAGCGCTTGAACTTTATCCTGGTAAAGGTCACTCTGGCACTAATAAGGCTCAGGAATGGGGATGAGGAGTCAGTAGGCCTGATGAGAGATGAGGGCCAACCTAAAGAAGTAGAAAAATGGAGAAATCAAATTTAAGAAGTTATGTAATAGTTCTCATTCTTGGCTATACACCAAGATCACCTGTGGAGCATCTTAAAAATGCAACCATCTGCACCACAGTACTGGACGTCGTTATTCACTAAGATTAAACATGGGCCTGAATAGCCTATTTAACTTTTTAAATTTTATATTTTTCATTAACATAGAGTAAAATTGACTTTTTTTTTTTACTGTACAGTTCCATGAATTTTAATCCCTATAAAGATTTGTGTAATCTCTGTCAAAACTGAGATACAGAACAGTTCCAGCACCCCAAAATTTTCTGTATTGATATCTCTTTATACGTTTCTCACCATCTCTGATCCCTGGCAAGTTCTGTATCATTATAGTTTTGTCTTTTTGAGACTGTTGTGTACAGTGAAGGCAAGCTTTTGAGCATTACTTCTTTCACTTAGCATATCTTTGAGATTCATCTAGATTGCTGGATGTTTTAATAGTCTGTTCCTTTTTATTGCTCAGTAATATTCAGCTATATAGTTGTACTTGTACTACAGTTTGTTTATCCATCACTCACTAAAGCACATCTTAGTTGTTCCCAGTTTTTGGCAGTATGACTAGAGCTGCTGTAAACGTTTGTGTATAGATTTTTATTTGAACATAAGTTTTCATTTCTTTAGATTAGGTACCCAGGAGTGGGATTGCTGGGTCACATGGTAAGCACATGTTCAACTTTATAAGAAACTTTTAAAGTGTTTTCCAAAGTGGCCATGCCATTTTACGTTCCCACCATCAGTGTACAGGAATTCAGTTTCAGTCTCACCTACTCTTGCTGATGTCCCTATAAACTATTTTAATAAGGGTGTAGCAGTATATCATTGTGGTTGTCATTTGTGTTTCTTAAATGGCTAATGATGTTGAACATCTTTTTGTGTATTTATTTGGCATGCATATATCCATTTGACGTGTCTTAAGTCTTGCTCAGTTTTTCTAAAAATTTGGTTGTTTTCTTACTATTGAATTTTAAGTTTTAAAGTAAATTTATATATATTCTGAATATCTAAATATGTATATACAAACACAAATCCTGTCTCAGATATGTGATTGGCAAATGTCTTTTGTAGCTGCCTTTTCATTTTCTTAACAGTGCTTTTCACAGAACAAAAGATTTTAATCTTTATTAAGTCCAGTTTAACTTTTCTTGTGTCTTATTGGTCCAACACCATTTGTCAGAAAGGTAGTCCTTTTTCCATTGAATTACCTTTGCACTTTTGTTAAAAAACAATTCGTTATGTTTCTGTGTGTCTGTTTTTGGATTCTGTGTCTATCTGTTCCTCAGTACCACATTGTTTAATTGTGACTTCAAAGTCCTACAGTGAAATCTGTTTCTTCCTACTTTATTCTTTATTATAATTATTTTATCTATTCTATCAATGTTACATTGCATTTTTTATTTTATAGGTAGTTACATAGGTCATTCGCTTATCTATGTATGGGAAATTCTGCTGGACTGTTATTATCCATGGGTTTAATCTGTGGACCAATTTGGAGAGAATTGACAGCCTTTACTGTTTTGAGTTCTCTACTCCATGACGATGATGCATCTCTCCTATTTAGTTTTTCTTTGATTTCTTTCAGTATACATCCTGTACTTGTTTTGTTAGGTTTATACTTAAGAATTTTATTCTGAGGAGAGCTATTATAAATAGTATAATTTCTTCAGTTTTGGTTTCCAGTTGTTGGTATATAGAAATTTGATTTATTTTTGTGTGTTTAAACTTTGCACAATAAATATACTTATAAGTTGTAAGTGTTTTTCTTCCAGATTTCTTGGGATTTTCTTTTCTTTAGATAATTATGTCATTTGTGAATAAGAACGTTTTTATCTGTTTCTGTACAATTTGCATGACTTTTCTTTTCCTTGTGCTTTTGACTTGACTGGGATGTTTGGAACAAACTTGACTAGAAATGGTGACAGTAGCCACTCTTGTTCCAGATCTTGGGGGAAAGCGTTCAGTTTTTCAACATTAAACTTGGTGTTAGTTGTAAATTTTTTATAGTTACTTCTTGAAGTTTCTTTATTGCTAGGTTGCTAAGAGTTTCTTTTTAATCATGAATGGATGTTGAATTTTATCATATGCTTTTTCTGCATCAATTGGTTTGATCATGTGATTTTTCTTCTTTTGCCTGTTTATGTGGTAGATTACATTGGTTGCCTTTGTCCTTGGTCGATCATAACGTATAATTCTTTCTATAGGTTTCTGTAGGTTGCTGAGGCTTCTCAGGTGGTGCTTAGTGGCAAAGAACACGCCTGCCAGTGCAGGAGACATAAGAGACACAGGTTTGATTCTGCTGTGGGGAGATCCCCTGCAGGAGGGCATGGCAGCACACTCCATATTCTTGCCTGGAGAATCCCATGGACAGAGAAGCCTGGCAGGCTATATAGTCCATGGAGTTGCAAAGACTCAAGAGATGACCGAAACGACTTAGCACATATAGGTTGCTAGAACAGGTTGTTTTATTTGCTAATATTTTGTTGAGGATTTTGATATTTTTATGCATGAGTGATACTGTTCTCTATTTTCTTTTTCTGTACTGTCCTTGCAATGTAATTCTTACACTACCTACCTGGGATCAGGTCAGATTTAACAGGTTAGGGGCACCGTCCTCCACAGAATGCCTCATTTAAGACCCTAGCCGCAAGGTCCACAGTGTCCAGGCCATTTGTGCTTCTAACCAATTGGCTACAAATTGGGGGTTCCCCTGTCCCCTTACATTTGCCAGAACAGCTCACAGAATTCAGAAAAGTGCTTTACTTAGGGTTGTAAACGTGCACTTAATTTTATTAGAAAGGATGCAAATCAGGACAGTCTAAAAGTCCCTTGGGGTGAGCTCTCGCAGAGCCCCAATTGCTTTCGTGGCTTCTGGATGCACCACCCTCTGCCACGCCAGTGTGTATCACCAACCAGGGAAACTCACCCCTAGCTTCGGGTGTCCAGGGTTTTTGTTGGGGCTTCATTTCATGGGCATGATTGATTGTGTAGCCACGTGATTGAACCCAGTCTGCAGTCCCCCTCTTCCCCTCTTTGGAGGTCAGGCTGAGATCACATGACTGATCTTAGTTGATCCTTCCAGTGTGACTAGCAGCTATCCTGAAACTGCCCTTAGGCCAATCATGAATAAAATGGATACTCCATACTCCTTTGGGACTTCCACTGCAGGGGTCATGGGTTCAATCCCTGGTTGGGCACAGTGCAGCCCCCCCCCCACCCCCCCCGCAAAAGATACTCCTTTAACTGGGAAAATCCAAGGGTTTAGAGACTTTCTTCCTTCCAGCACTAGGGACAAAACCCAGCCAAGTCCTTAATTATACAGCAGTCCAGTTTTATCATCAGGGTAATACTAACTTCATAAAATGAATTGAAAAGTGTTCTCTCCACTTCATTTTCTGAAGGAGAGTGTAGAGAATTGGTGTCAGTTTTTCTGTATTTGGTAGAATTCTCCAGTGAAAACATCTGGTCCTGGAGATTTCATTTGTGGTTGTTTTTAAACTGGAAATTCAGTATCTTTAATAGTTGTAGAGCTATTCAAATTATTTCATATTGGGTGAGTTGTGGTAGTTTGTACCTTTTTGAGAAATTGGTCTGATCTCAGTTGTTGAATTTAAGCGTATAGGGTTATTTGTGCTAATCCCTTTAATATCTGGTGTTTGTAGTGATACTCTTATTTTGGATTCTGGTGATGATTTGTGTCTTTTTTTGTTTAAGTCTTACTAGAGGTTTGTTAATTAAATCTTTTCAGAGAACCAGCTTTTTCATTCATTTTTTTTCTATTGTTTTTCTGTTTTCAATTTCATTATTTCTTCATATCTTCATTTCTTTCAGCTGTGAAAGTGAAGTGACAGTTGGGTTTAGGTTTATTCTGCTTCTCCTCCTTAAGGTGAGAGGTGAGATTTGAGAACTTTTCTCTGTTATAAAAACGCTGAAGTTGATTGGCAAGAATACTTAAGTTCTACTCTTAGCAGGTTTATACTGTATAGTGTTATCAGCTATATTTACCTCATTATATATTAGGTCTTGATACTTCATTCATCTTATGAGTGCAAATGTGTACCCTTTTACCAAGCTTTCCTTCTTTGCCTCAGCCCTTGGCAGCCACCTGTAATTGTGGCTCCTCTCTGTAATTGTGAGTTCAGTATTTTTTCCACATGTAAGTGATACTGTGCGATATTGGTCTTTCTCTGTCTGGCTTATTTCACTTAGCATGTGCCTTCCAGCTTTATTCATGTTGTTGCAAAGCTGAATGATACTTTATTGTATTTATATGCCATGTCTATTTATCTGTTGATGAACAGACACTTAGGTTGTTTCTGTATCTTAGCTGTTACAAGTAATATGAACGTGGAGAACAGATACCTCTTGGAGATAGTGATTTTGTTTCCTTTGGATGTATACCCGAAGTAGAATTGCTGGATCATACAATGATTGTATTTTTAATCTCTTGAGGAACCTTCATACTATTTCCCACAGTGACTGTATCAGTTTGCGTCCACCTACAGTATACCGGAAAAGGTCAGTTTTCATTCCAATTCCAAAGAAAGGCAATGCCAAAGAATGCTCAAACTACTGCACAATTGTACTCGTCTCACATGCTAGTAAAGTAATACTCAAAATTCTCCAAGCCAGGCTTCACCAATAAGTGAACCGTGAACTTCCTGATGTTCAAGCTGGTTTTAGAAAAGGCAGAGGAACCAGAGATCAAATTGCCAACATCCTCTGGATCATGGAAAAAGCAACAGAGTTCCAGAAAAACATCTATTTCTGCTTTATTGACTATGCCAAAGCCTTTGACTGTGTGGATCACAATAAACTGGAAAATTCTGAAAGAGATGGGAATATCAGACCACCTAACCTGCCTCTTGAGAAACCTGTATGCAGGTCAGGAAGCAACAGTTAGAACTGGACATGGAACAACAGATTGGTTCCAGGTAGGAAAAGGAGTACGTCAAGGCTGTATATTGTCACCTTGCTTATTTAACGTCTATGCAGAGTACATCATGAGAAACAGTGGACTGGAAGAAACACAAGCTGGAATCAAGATTGCCGGGAGAAATATCAATAACCTCAGATATGCAGATGACACCACCCTTATGGCNCATCCTGCATCCTGCATTGAACATAGACTGGCAATTCATTTCTTACATGATAGTATACATATTTCAAAATTAGGCAAAAACATGTTGTTTATGTGTTCATCTTCCCACTTGAGGAATGAAAATCTGTGACAACTGTCAGTTGCTGCCCACCTTATTCACTTTGGTATATCTGAAAGATTCTTTAACTTGAGATTTAGAAAGAAAACAGAAAGGAGAACTAAAATCACACATACATTAATACATATAGCTATATCTAAACTATGTACATTCTACTAATCAATTCACATAAGATTAAAATTATATACAAGTTAAAAAATTATATAGATAGATAAATAGACAGCTGTGTGTTTGTGTTCAGTCACCTCAGTCATGTCCAGCTCTTTGCAACCCTATGGACAGATAGATAGTCTAAATGGTTCAATTACATGAGTCTTATAATACAAACAATATTTGGGTAACAGGCTCTCACTAAGAGAATCTGCTAGATGTTAGACTTTCAGCCTCCAGAGGTATAAGAAATAAACTTATTATTTACAAGCCACCCAGTCTATTTTGTTACAGCAGCGGGAACAGACCAAGACAGCACAGCGAAATCGACAAGGGCAAAAAGCATGCACGCTGTATCAGCTAGGACTCTGCTCGTTGGCCGAAATGCATGGACAGTCCAGGGATGCAGTTTATTAGGGTGATTGATTGCCTTCAGCACTGGTTGGAGCTGGTTCCGATAAGCATCTGCAGGAGGCCAGCTTCTGCTCTGGGAACCAGGCTGTGAGAGTTGAGCCTCAATCAAGCCAATCTTCACACTTCAGTGTTTACTGTTCATTTTCTCTTTAAATCATCTCAACAGCATAAGGAGAGATGCTCTCTTTGTAATTATTTATACAGAGCTATCAATAGATGTATAAGGAATTGAAATATTCTTGAAAGGTATTTCAGAAACATTCAAAGAGAAATGTGAATCTGAACCCAGTTCCCCAATAATATGACTCATGCAGTAAGCTTCTTTAATTTTGGTAGCGACTACATTTCCATCTTAGCAAAAATTCAGGAAACAAAAGTGTCTGAATCATTTATAATGGGTTTCATTTTTATTTGCATGAGTGTGCTGAATCTGTCTCCTACCTTTTCTTTCAAAATATAGCTAGATAATTACAGATATAAATAAAATACATATAATAGATCTAGACATGCTCATATATACAGGTAACAAGTATAATATGTTTCTGAGAGAGATGCATAAACAGTAATTTGGTGATGAACTCCTTACACCCCACCCTGAATCAACTACTTCTAGAGGAAAAATAACTCCAGGTATAAGAGATAATAAAAGAGATGCCGCTAGTCTATCATTATCTTCATCAGCTTGGCATTCTCTGGGGCCCTCAGTGTTAGTCTGAGATAGCTCTTCACAATGCATGCAAATTGTGCCATCATTCCTATGACAAAGCTTTTCTCTTAGGTGACTTTCTCATAGAAGATCTCTCTCTCTTCCTCAGTCTCTGTGTGTTTTCTTTTTTCTCTCTCTCCTTCTTTCCCTCGATAAAATTTTCAGTGGTAAGCACAAGAATTGAAGGGGAGGAGGTCAAAATGCATTGGAAGGCAACTCTTGCTTTCTACCTGAAAATCTTGGGTGGGAAAACTTTCCTGGCTGAGGCCAAGAGATGATTTCATTCGAAAATACAAAAACAAACAAACAAAAAACCTAAAACCTTCTACTCTGTTGATGACTTCACAATTTTGGTGGGCTTCCCTGGTGGCTCAGACAGTAAAGAATCCACCTGCAATGTGGGAGACCTGGGTTCGATCTCTGGGTAGGGAAGATCCCCTGAAGGAGGGCAGGGCAATCCACTCCAATATTCTTGCCTGGAGAATCCTCAAGGACAGAGGAGCCTGGAGGTCTACAGTCCACGGGGTCACACAGAGTTGGACATGACTGATGCAACTTAGCTTCAATCAGGTTTACCTGATTTTTTTTCAAATTTCAAATATCTGATTTTCTTATTCATACAGTATGAAGTTTCCTAAAAATCCAACAACATGATGTTTCATGTGGAAGAAAAGTTAAACATTCAACATAAACCATGGTTTATGGTTTATGTTTACCTGATTTTGACATATTTTCAGGGTATTTTTGTCCTTGGTTTGTTTGTATGTGTTCTTTATCAGCTCCAGGTTTGTTTCCATAAGTGTCAGCTTGGTTGACATCAAAAGCAAGAGGCTCCTACTAAACTATACACAAAGCCACATTTGCTGCCAGCCAGGCAAGGTAGAAAAGTCTGAACCACATTTTCTTTCTGCATGTTGGGTTTTGTTGACATTCCTTCCTGGGAGCACAGTTAGCAGAGATTAGCTCAAGCAACCAAGGAAAAGAAAAGACAGTTCCAGCCCGCTTCTTCTGTCTGCTTGTGAGATGAAAAAACACAGCTGTGCGCTGCTGCTCATTTACATCATGTCTTCAATACTAGGGCACCTACACAGACTATGCAATTCACCCCATCTTTCATGGTCAGTACACAACTGTCCCCCACACCCTTTCCTTCAATGCCTGAAACCTCCAGGGACATTTACAAACCATTCTGAGTTCATTTTGTGACAAACATCCCTCCTCACCCCAGCTCTTTTCTGAGTACACTTGACTCCTAGGCTGAGAATGTATGATCCTGTTCCACCTGCTCCCTTAGACTGTCCCAGACCCACATAATTATTACGTTAATCGTCACTGCATGTTAAAGGGGTCTCTGACTCTCTAAATGTCTTAACCCTTTGTCTGTTGACAACAAGATTATATATATAGTCTGAGAAAGGCCCTTCATCTTACAGGNTGGCAAAGTAATGTCTCTGCTTTTGAATATACTGTCTAGGTTGGTCATAACTTTTCTTTCAAGGAGTAAGCGTCTTCTAATTTCATGGCTGCAGTCACCATCTGCAGTGGTTTTGGAGCCCCCAAAAATAAAGTCTGACACTGTTTCCATTGTTTCCCCATCTATTTCCCATGAAGTGATCATGTCAATAAATACAAAATATACGTTATCACTTGAGATTACTCCATAGAAGTCTGTTTTAAGAAAATTCCATATTGTATTTAGACAATCCTCTATTGCTGGAACTTGAGGCAAAATCACATTCTCTCTGTTACGAACTCTGTTTAAATATCCTGTATCAACTTTTTGGACACATTGGCAGAGGGTCTTACCGTGGCACAAGGCAAATTTTTCCTCAACAACAGATATTGCTAGTAGTCTTATTCATGGGCCTGCATTTGTGAGAGATAAATTATACTTAGGATTCTGAAGAAGTCACAGATTTTAACATGCTGCTGCTGCTGCNAACTTTTTGGACACATTGGCAGAGGGTCTTACCGTGGCACAAGGCAAATTTTTCCTCAACAACAGATATTGCTAGTAGTCTTATTCATGGGCCTGCATTTGTGAGAGATAAATTATACTTAGGATTCTGAAGAAGTCACAGATTTTAACATGCTGCTGCTGCTGCGTCGCTTCAGTCGTGTCCAACTCTGTGCGACCCCACAGACGGCAGCCCATTGGGCTCCGCCATCCCTGGGATTCTCCAGGCAAGAACACTGGAGTGGGTTGCCATTTCCTTCTCCAATGCATGAAAGTGAAAAGTGAAAGTGAAGTCGCTCAGTCGTGTCTGACTCAGCGACTCCATGGACTGCAGCCTACCAGGCCCCTCCGTCCATGGGAGTTTCCAGGCAAGAGTATTAGAGTGGGGTGCCATTGCCTTCTCCGAGATTTTAACATAACAGTACCTATTTGAAGAACTTCATACTAGGCTTCCCTGGCGGTCTAGTGGTTAAGAACCTGCCCGCCAAAGAAGGGGTCATGGGTTCAATCCCTGGTTTGGGAAGATCCCACATGCCTCGGAGCAACTAAGCCCATGGATGACAACTACTGAGCCCGCGTGCTGCAACTCCTGAAGGCTGCGTGCCTAGAGCCTGCGCCCCTCAACAAGAGAAGCCACCACAATGAGAAGGCTGCGCACCACAACCAGAGATTAGCCCCTCAGGCTCCTCCATCCATGGGAGTTTCCAGGCAAGAGTACTGGAGTGGGATGCCATTGCCTTCTCCGATTGCTTTGGCTAGTCAGGGTCTTTTGTGAGTCCATACATATTTCAGGATTGTCTTCTTCTGTGAAAAACGCCATTAGAATTTTGGTAGACATTGTATTGACTCTGGATTGCTTTGGGTAGTGTGGACATTTTAATGATATTTAATTTTTTCTGTCCATGAGTATAGAGTATCTTTTTGTTGGTTTGTGTCAGTTTCTGTCTGTGAATGTGGAGTATCTTTTTGTTGGTTTGTGTTCCGTTTCTTTTATCAGTGTCTTACAGTTTTCAGTGTATGGATCTTTCACCTCCTTGGTTATTTCTGATTATTGTATTTTTTGAGGTCATTGTAAATGGGGTTGATTTCTTAGAAAATTCTCTTTCAGATAGTTCATTGTTGGTGTATAGAAGTGCAGCTAACTTCTGGATATTGATTTTTGTACCCTGCAACTACTGATTTCTTTTATTAGTTCTGGCAGTTCTTGGGTGGAATCTTTGGGATTATCTGTATATAAGAACGTGTCATCTGGAAATGAACAATTTTACTTCTTTCTTTCCATTTTGGATGCACTTTATTTCTGTCATTTTCTTGCCTGCTATCTCTAGCTTAGGGTTTCCAGTACTATATTGAATAGAGTTGGCAAGAAAGGGTATCCTTATCTTGTTTTTGAGCTTAGAGGAAAAGCTTTTTACCATTCATTATGATGTTAGTTAGGGGCTTAAAATGTATGGTCTTTATTATGTTGAATACATGCCTTCTATATCCAATTTCTTGAGTTCTTACCATGAAAGAACGTTGAGTTTTGTCCATTTTTTCCTGCATGTCTTGAAATGATACAGCTTTTATCTTTCATTTTGTTAATGTGCTATATCTTACAGATTTTGGTATGTTGAACTATTGTTGCATCCCAGGAATAACTTCCACTTGATCTTCTTTTCTAATGTAAACATTCACAGCTGTAAATCTCCCTCTCAGTACATTTTAGTTGTGTCCCACAAATGTATTTGTTGTAGTTTTGCTTTCATTTAGTTTCTGTATTTTTTAAATTTCACTCTGGACTTCTTGACCCTTAAATTGTTTAGAAGTGTATTTCTTAATTTCCAGGTGTTTGGAAAATTTACTGTTATCCCTGTTCATTTCTAGTTTTATTCCATTGTGGCCAGAGAATATATTCTGTATAATTTCTGTTCTGAATTTGTCAAAGTTTATTTTATGACCTAGAATATGTAGTGTCTTGGTGAATATTTATGGGCATTTGAAAAGAATGTATTCTCTTGTTGAGGAGAGTGCTCTGTAAGTTCAGATCCTATTGATTAATGGTATCGTTTAGTTCTGTATCTTTGAAGTTTTTGACTAGTAGTTCTGTTGTGAGTGGGATATTGAAGTCTTCAGTTGGTATTGTAGATTCTGTTGCTGCATGTGCATGTAGGATTGCTGTGTGTTCTTGTACTGGACTCTCTTCTCATTGTGTAATGTATGTCCTTTGTTCCTGGTCATTTTCTTTTTTGTTCTGTCAGTACTTTGTCTGGTATTGATTAATCATTCCTGCTGTCTTTCAGTTAGAGTTAATATGTTATATCTTTTCTATTCATTTACTTTTAACCTACGTGTATCATCATATTTGAAGTAGTTTGATGTAGATAGCATATAGTTAATTCATACTTTTTGAATCTAGTCTGCCAAACTGTCTTTAATTGTTATGTTTAGACCATTTCCATTAAATGTAATACTGTTATGTTAGAGCTTAATTCTGCCTTTTATTTTTGTTTTTTGTTATTCCTTCTATTTTTTTTTTCCCTGTGTGTCACTTTTCCTGCCTTCATGTGGGTTGCTTGAACAGATTTTTAGAATTCCATTTCAGTTTTTGTTTCAGTTGAACTTTTAGGGTCGATCTAGTGGTGACATCTTTTTTCTTTTTCTGAGAAGATTTTGGTTTTACCTTCATTGATAGTTTCACTGAATATGGAACCCTGGGTGACAGTTCTTTTCTTTCAGCTCTTGAAAATGTGACACTGCCTTCAAATACTGGCCTCCCTAGTTTCTGATGAGAAATCCACTATCATTTGAATCATGCTCCTCTACAGATAATATGTCTCTCTTTTTTTTTAACCTGCTTTCAAGATTTTTTCTTTGTATTTAATTTTGTAAAGTTTGATTATGATGCATTTTGGCATGGGTTCCTTTTAATCCCTATCCTGTTTGGATTTGCTCAGCTTCTTGACTCTATAGTTTGCACATTTTGCCACATTTGGAAGATTTCATCCTTGACTTCTTCGTATACAGCTGAGCCTTGAACATTGTGGGGGCTGGGGCACCAGTCTCTTCACTGCTGTGTGCAGGCATCTTTATGTGTGGCTTTATAGTCAGTCTTCTGTATCCACAGTTCCCTGTTCATGGATTTAACAGAACATGGATAGTGTAGTACTGTAGCATTTATTGGAAAAAAAAAAAATCTGCGTATAAGTGAACCTGTGCAGTTCAAGCCCATGTTGTTCCGTGGTTATCTGTACTCTTTTGGCCCCCTCCTCTGTTTTTGTTTTAAATGATGGCCACTTTAATATCCTGATGGTGTGTGTTGTGTGAGTTGCTCAAGTTGTGTCCAGCTCCTTTGCGACCCCATGGATTGTAGCCCGCCGGGCTCTTCTGTCAATGGAATTCTCCAGACAAGAAAACTGAAGTGGGTAGCCAGTCCTTTCTTCAGGGAAGCTTCCTGACCCAGAGATTGAACCCCCATCTCCTGTATTGTAGGCTGATTCTCTTTGCAATCTGAGCCACCAGGGAAGCCCTAAATTCTGGTTAGATAAGTCAAATATCTGTGTCGCTTGGGATTGGCACCTGTCAATTCTATTTGCTCATTGAAGTTAATTTAAGATTTTCCTGGTACTTGGTATGATGGATGATTTTCAGTTGTATTCTGCGTGTTTTTGTGTTATGTTGTGAGATTCTGGATCCTATGTATGGCTTGCTTTGCAGTCCCCCAGTTTAGGTGTAGCATACACAGGTTCAGGCACCAGAGTAGATGAAAACAAAGGGCCTACTTAAACTGTTTAGTTGCTGCTGGGCTGGGAGTTGAAATTCAACTCTGCCTCACTGGACCCTTCTGACACTATCCCTGTCGGGAAAGAGGATTGCCAAGCTAGCATCACCAAGCATCACTTCATCCTGCCTTTTTGCTGTCGTGGGATTGGGAGTTTAACTGCCCCATTGACATCACCTTAGTGGGAAAAGCTCATGGTCACTTGTCCTGCCTCACTGACACCAGGTGGGACCATAAGTCCAACTTGCCTCACTGGCACTGCCGGTGTAGTTTTTTCCTTTAGTCTTTGGTTAAAATTGGGCACATACTAACAAAAAGTTTCCTGTTCTCTTGGCGGCTTTTCCCTGTCCTTTAGCTAGAGAGACAGGGCTTTTCTTGAGGGTGTTTTTCGTTTGTTTTGATATGTGCCTGTTGGCAGTTAGAGGTTGGAAGCTTCTTCAGCATGCCATTAAGGATGTATGGGAGACCCAGAGAAACCCAGGGAGTTCACTGTGCTGCTTCAAAGTCCCAGGGTCCCTGAGGCATTTGGCCTTCTTTCTACCATCCAGTCTTCCTTTGTGTGTTGTATCACGTACCCTAGGATTTTTTAGTTGTAAGTGGGAGGACTGGAAAGGAATAGGGCTTACTCCATCTTGGCCCCATCTTGGCCAAAACAAATTATCCATGAGTCTTTTTTCTTTATAATTGTGAAAAAATAGACATATAAAATGTAGCATCTTAGCCTTCTTTTTGTTTTGTTTTGGTTGCACTGCATAGCTTGCAGGACCTTAAGTTCCCTGACCTGGGATTGACTCCTGGGGCACAGCAGTGAAAGCACCAAGTCCTAACCACTAGACCACCAGGGAACTCTCCGTCTTAGCCATTTTTAAGTGTGGTACAGTTAAATAATCTTAAGTACATTCACATTGTTGTGCAACTCATCTCCAGAATTTTCTTCATCTTGCGAAACTAATGCTTATTACTGTTGAACAGATTTTCCACTCTCCCTCCTTTTCCCCAGTCCCCAGCAGCTGTTTATTCTGCTTTCTGTCTTTATGAATTTGATTACTCTAGGTTCTTCTTATAAATGAACTCATACAGTATTTGTCTTTTTATGACTGGTTTATTTCACAAAGCCTAACGTCTTCAAGGTTAATCCATGTTGTAGCACATGTCAGAATTTCCTTTATCAGGCGTAATAATAGTCCACTGTATGTGCAGTTGACCCTTAAAACAACATAGGTTTGAACTACAAGAGTCCACATATACGTGTTTTTTTTTCCCCATTAGTAAATGCTACAGACCTACATGAGCCACAGTTGGTTGAACCTACAGATTTGGAACCACGGATAGGGAGGAATCGCAGGTCTGGAAGAATTACAGCTACGTCAGCCAACTTAGCTGACTCTAAGTTGCTTGTAAATTTTCCACTGAGTGGAGAAAGTTGGTGCTCCTAACCCCTGAATTGCTCATGGGTCAACCACATTTTGGTTATTGTGAATAATGCTTCTGTGAACCTGGATGTACAAATATTTAAGACTCTGCTTTTAATTCTTTTGGGTATATACTCAGGAGTGAAATTACTAGATCATATTATATTTTAAGTGTTTTGAGGGATTGTCATACTGTTTTCAGTAAGCAGCTATACCAGTTTGTATTCCCCCAAACAGTGCACAAGGAATTCAGTTTCTCCACCTCCTTTCCTCTTGCTGCCTTTTTTTTTTTTTTTTTTTAATAGTAGCCATTCTGATGGCTATGAAGTAGTATCTCAGTGGGGTTTCTGTTTTCATTTCCCTGATGATTAGTGATGTCGAGCATCTTTTCATGTTCTGGTTGGCCATTTGTCTTTGGAGAAATGTCTGTTCAAGTCCTTTGCCCACTTTTAAGTCAGAGTTTCGGTTGTTGAAGTTCCTTATATATTCTGAGTATTAACTCTTGAATAAATGAGTTGCAAATATTCTCTCCCATTCCTTAAACTACCTCTTCACTCTCTTGATTATATTGTTTGATGCACAGTTTTTAGTTTTTATGTAGTCTAATTTATTTTTACTTTTGTTTCCTGTGCTTTTGGTATCATATCCAACAAATCATTGCCAAATTCAGTGTCATGAAGCTTTTCCTTTATATTTTTTTCTACGAGTTTTAGCTTTTACATTAAGATATTTGATCCATTTTGAGTTAATTTCTGCATATGGTGTAAGGTAAGAGTTCATATATTTGTCTCTTTTAGCATCAGTTTTAGTTTTAGAAAGATAACAAAAGGCTTTAATAGTAGAAGTTGTTAATAAGCACAAAATTCTAAACAAATTTGAGTTGCTTGGTTATTAGACGTCTCTCTAACTTTGGTGACCTCCTAAGGCTTTCTGCAGTAATGCACACAAATGTAGTTCTTTTACTTAAGCTGCTACTGCTAAGTCACTTCAGTCATGTCCGACTCTGTGTGACCCCATAGACGGCAGCCCACCTGCCTCCGCCGTCCCTGGGATTCTCCAGGCAAGAACACTGGAGTGGGTTGCCATTTCCTTCTCCAATGCATGAAAGTGAAACGTGAAAGTCAAGTTGCTCAGTTGTGTCCGACTCTTAGCGACCCCATGTACTGCACCCTACCAGGCTCCTCCATCCATGGGATTTTCCAGGCAAGAGTACTGGAGTGGGGTGCCGTTGCCTTCTCCGTTACTTAAACTACTCTTTTATAAAAATAATATTACTGTTTAAATTGTCTATGATAGCCATGTATAAAAAAGCAGAAAAGCAAGTAATCATAGAATAAGAGAGAAGGACCAGCATTCTCTCTCTTTTTTTTTTTATAGTGTTCCAGCTAGATTTCATGGTATGGTGGAAAAAAACCCGGATAGGCAATTTTTAATCTGGATTTTGTTATTTATTAGCTCTGAGACCAAGTGGTCAAGTTCCTTTGGATCTCTTTTGTTCATCTGTAGTGCCTCCTTCGTAGTTATTATAGAATTAAATGAGATAGTATATATAGTCAATAAATGTGAAGTTCTTACCGCCTATATTGTGATTTTTGAAGAATGTATATACAATTTATTTACAAAACTAAGTATCTGCATAATATTAAAATAGTTAAGTCATTTGAGTTTAAGTCATTGAGTTTTCAAAGTAAAGTGACAGTTACCCTTTACTATTTGTAAAGGAGAGTCTATTGAGCTTATAACTCTTATAACACTTATTACTCATACACCTTCCACCATATATATTATACTTTAATAAAAGATTACTCTAAAAATATTCTACAGTATATGTTAACTAGACTTATATATTGTGGGATCATGGTTGGTGTTTTGTTTTTTTCTTTTTTATACTTTCCTATATTTTCCAGATTTTCTGAACTGATCATGGTTACTTTTAAAATTATGTTGTAAAAGACATTTTAAAGGTAACTTCATAATGAACTGTTTATAGATTAAATGGTATGCCTTGAATTTGTGTACCATTGAACTGAACTCATTGGGGAGGGAGCGTGAAGTGGGTGGAGGGTATAAGTAGAGTATGGTCATTGTTGAAGGTAGATAATGGGACACAGGGATTCGGTATATTATCCTCTACTGTCAAATGTGTTTGGAATTTTCAATAATAAAAAAATTTTAAAAACTGTTAAAATGAAAGAGTACACTGTAAAATGGGAGACTTAAAAAGGACTCAAGAATAAGATGATTTTCTTTTTTCCAAGAAGAGCAGTTTTTTTTAATCTCAAAGTTGCTCTGTGACATGTGGGATCTTCCCTGATCAGGGATCAAACCCATGTCTCCTGGAATGGTATGTGGGTTTGTTACCGCTGAGTCACCAGGGAAGCCCTGATCCACTCTTTTTTACATTCTTTTCCCATTTAGGTCATTACAGAGGATTGAGTTACAGTTACCTGTCCTAGGTCCTGACTAGCTATTTTATATGTAGTAAAGAACCATAACTTTCTTCAATGGCTAAGAGAGGTAAGGAAACTGAAGAATCAAAGGTTGAAGCTGGCAAAGATTGGTTCATGAGGGTTAAGAAAAGAAGCGGTCTCTAGAACATGAAAGGGCAAGGAGAAGCAGGAAGTGCTGCTGTAGAAGCTGCAGAAGTTTCCAGAAGATCTAGCTAAGATCACTAATGAGGGTGGCTGCCCTAAAAAGCAACTTTTCAGTATCAGTGAAGCAGCCTTGTATTTCAGTATCAATGAAACAGTGAAACCATAACCACTGGATCACCAGGGGAGTCCCCCAAAGTATTTTTTAATTAGAGTATGGACATGTTTTTAAGGCATAATGCTATTTTGGCACACTTAATAGATTACAGTATAGTATAAACATAACTTTTATAGGCCCTGGGATGCCATCTAGGACTTTCATAGCTAGAGAGGAGAAGTCAGTGACTGGTTTCAAGGCTTTGAAGGACAGGCTGACTCTCTGCTGCTGCTGCTAAGTCGCTTCAGTCGTGTCTGACTCTGTGTGACCCCATAGACGGCAGCCCACCACGCTCCCCCGTCTCTGGGATTCTCCAGGCAAGAAAACTGGAGTGAGTTGCCATTTCCTTCTCCAGTGCGTGAAAGTGAAAAGTGAAAGTGAAGTCGCTCAGTTGTGTCTGACTCTTCGTGATCCCATGGACTGCAGCCTACCAGGCTCCTCTGTCCATGGGATTTTCCAGGCAAGAGTACTGGAGTGGGGTGCCATTGCCTTCTCCGCTGACTCTCTAGTTAGGGGCTAATTAATGCAGGTGCTGACTTTAAGTTGAAGCCAATGTTTATTTGCCGTTATGAAAGTCCTCAGGGCCCTTAAGAATCATGCTAAGACTCCTCTGCCTGTGCTCGGTCAATGCAGCAACAAAGCCTGGTTGATAGCATATCTGTTTACAGCAGGGTTACTGAATATTTTAAGCCCACTGTTGAGACCTACTGGTTAGACAGAAGATTCCTTTCAAAGTATTACTACTCACTGACAGTATTCCTGGTCACCGAAGAGCTCTGTTGGAGATGTACAACGAGATTCATGTTGTTTTCATGCCTGTTAATAACAAAGTATCCATTCTGCAGCCCACAGATCAAGAAATAGTTTCCACTTTCAAGTCTTATTAATGAAGAAATATGTTTTGTAAGGCTATACCTGCCATAATAGTGATTCCTTTGATGTTTCTGGGCAGAGTAAATGAAAACCTCTGGAAAGGATCCACTATTCTAAATGCCATTAACATTTGATTCATGGAAGCAGATCAAATACTAACATTAACAGGAGATTGGAAGAAGCTGATTTCAACCCTCATGGGTGACTTTAAGGAGTTTGAGGGTTCAGTGGAGGAAGTAACTGCAGATGTGGTGGAAATAGCAAGAGATGTAGAATTTAAAATGGAGGCTGAAGATGTGACTGAATTGCTGCAGTCTCATGATAAAGCTTTAGCAGATGAGGAGCTGTTTTTTATGGATGAGCAAAAGAAAGTACTTTCTTTAGGTGTAATCTATTCCTGGTAAAGATGCTGTGAAGATTATTGGAATGACAACAAAGGATTTAGAATATAACAAATTTTGTTGATGAAGCAGCAGCAGACTTTGAGAGGACTGACTCCAATTTTGAAAGTTCTACTGTGGGTAAAACACTGTAAAATAGCATTGCATGCTACAGAGAAATTGTTCCTGAAAGGAATAGTCAATTGATGTGGCAGACTTCACTGATGTCTTATTTTAAGAAATTGCCATAGCCACCCCGCTCAGCAACCCCCACCCTCATCAGTCAGCAGCCATCAACTCCAAGGCAAGACCCTCCACAAGGTGAAGGTTTGGATGATTGATAGTATTTTTAGCAATAAAATATTTTTTGTTTTGTTTTGGGAGGGGCGGAGCCACATTGCCTGGCTTTCAGGATCTTAGTTCCTAGACCAGGGATGGAACCTGTACCTGGGTATTGAGAGCACAAAGCCATAACCACTGGATCACCAGGGGATTTCCCCAAAAGTATTTTTTAATTAGCGTATGGACATGTTTTTAAGGCATAATGCTATTATAGCACACTTAATAGATTACAGTATAGTATAATCATAACTTTTATAGACCCTGGAAACCAAACATTTGTGTGCCTTTATTGTGATACTTGCTGTATAGCAGTAGTCTGGGACTGAACCCTCCAGAATCTCTGAGGTATGCTTGTATACATTTATGAAATGCTTTCATAAAATCAAGCTTGGGTGGTTGCCTGCTGGTGCTGCTAAGTCACTTCAGTTGTGTCCAACTCTGTGCAACCCCATAGACGGCAGCCCACCAGGCTCCTCCGTCCATGGGATTTTCCCGGCAAGAGTACTTACTGGAGTGGGCTGCCATTGCCTTCTCCGTCACACTTCCTAGATGCTCCTAATATTCTTAAGAGTGGTTGTTTAGTTGCTAAGTCGTGTCCAACACTTTTGCGACCCCACGGACCATAGCCCATCAGGCTCCTCTGTCCATGGGATATCCAATGCAAGAATACTAGAGTGCATTTCCATTTCCTTCTGCAGGGCATCTTCCCAACCCAGCAGTCAAACCCCTTTCTCCTGCATTGGCAGGCAGATTCTTTACTGCTGAGCCACTGGGGAAGCCCCATTCTTAGGAGATAGAAATCTAAATATTATTATGCCTGTTTGAAAAGTCTAAAACTGAAGTGTAGGAAGGTCATACAGTGGCATACCTGGGGTTTGACTCTCAATATGTCGGGGCTTCTAACCCATTTCTTGCTACTGTATTTTGCTTATGCAGCCAAGTTGAAATAGAACTCAAGGCCCTGAATTACACAAGTGCAGTATTCTTTCCATGATCCCCTAGCTGCGCCTTCTGCATATCTTCCTCTGAGCAGAATCTATGAAATGTCGATTGTTTATTTACCAGTAGGGATGTTAACACTGAGAACAATCACTGTCCTTGTTGATTTTCACTGTAGCCACTGCAAGCTGTTGATCGAAGACAGCTGCTGCATTCCTTTCTGTCCAAATATTTAGTTCTGTTAAAGGACCATGTTCGTAATTCATGATTTCACTAAGAGTTTATCTTAGTTTTCTTTAAATCTGGCTTACCTATATTTATCCCTTTAGTGTCATTAGACAGGCACTTGATCTGAATTCTATTGAGATTTTTTATTTTGTATTTTATACATGAAGTCTGGAAATGGAAAGAATTATTGAGTTGAAATATTTACTATTCAAATTACATTTCTAATTTTGATTTTCAAAATATGATTTTTTTTCTACTTTTGAATTAACACAGGCAGCACAGTAGTTTTTGTTTTGTTAGAACTTGTATGGGCACATTGGAAAACTACAAAAACAGCGTTGTTCTAAAATTAATATTCTTTTTAAAATTAATATGTCCTTTGATTTATGCTTATTCCATAGCAAGTCATACTTAAATCATTCTAAATCCTTCTTGTCATCTTGGGTAAGTCACTTCAGGTTTTTTATTCAGGTTATTTAATCTGTAAAATGGACATGTTGGCAGATTGTCTGGTGTTCTAAGAAATAATATATATGTAGAACTTCTTGGTAAATTGTAACATGCTATACAAATACAAGATATTTTTGTTGTTTATTAGACTTGTTTGTATTTGTGTGATTTTGGTGAGCTAATCAATTTTCATTATCTTAGAAGACATTTCTCACTAATCTTGGTATTGATGAAACAGTTTCAGTCTATTAGAATTTTTCTTTCCTAGTTTTAAGTTATTCACCATGGAAAACTTACTTAAGTATATTAGAGAACTTAAATATCAGTAGTATGCCACCTCTGCAGGGAATGTTCCAAAATCCCCAGTGGATGTTTGGAACAGTGGGTAGCTATCGAACCATCTATATACTGTGTTTTTACCAAAACATACATACCTATGATACAGTTTAAGTACAGTAAATTATGAACAATTAACATAGAATAATTAAAGCAATATAAGGTAATAAGATTATGTAAATATGGTCTATTTCTCTAAATATATCTTTTTGTAAAAATTTAATGCCTTTTCCATCTTAACTAAGCACTTAACACACTACGGCTGTAACTTTTGCAGTTTGAGGTGTGACAGCAAAATTAACACATCTTTCTTTTTCTTTCTTCACAGTTTTGTATGTAGAAGGTTCGTTTTTACCAAAGATCTTAGCAACCTCAGCCTTCAGCTTTTTCTTTCCTTATTAAGTAAAGAACTTACGCCTTTTCACTTAAAGCAGGTTTAGTTATGTGCACGCGTGCTCAGTTGTGTCCTGCTCTTTGGGACCCCATGGACTCTAGCCTGCCCGGTTCTTCTGTCCATGGGATTTCTCAGGAGAGATGACTGAAGTGGGTTGCCTTTTCCTCCTCCAGGGGATCTTCCCAACCTAGATACCAAACCTACATCTCTTGCTTCTAGGGATCAAACCTGTGTCCTTACATCTCCTGCGTTGGCAGGTGGATTCCTTGTTACTGCACTACCTGGGAAGCCTGAAAGAAAGCACTTTAAGTAAAGCTAAAACTTCTCTTTGCCAGCATCACTGCTCTTGCACTTTGGGGCCATTTTTCAGTCACATACAGGTTACTTGAACACAGCGCTGTGATACCATCTGTGACTGTTGATCCTGATAACCAAGAGTGATAATAAGTCAGAGCAGGGAACTCTGAAGAGATGGATGGTTCATGCCCTTGATGGGACCAAGCAGGATGGTGTGGATCAGCACAGGATTTCATCACACTGCTCAGCATGTCATGCAGTTTAAAACTTCTGTTTATTTCTGGAATTTTCCATATAATATTTTCAGACTGCAGTTGACGGTGGGTAATTGAAATTTCAGAAAGGGAACCATGAAAGGGGGTCTACTATACATGTAATCTTTGGCTAGAAATCAGGGTCTAAATTTAAAAGTTGTACAGTGCCATTCTGTTACAAATATTGAACAACCTTTTCAAATGTTAACTTTGGGAATTTTAAGTTTGAGTGATCACAGGCTGACTGTGGCTCTTGTGTCCAGTTTTCATTTAAGTGGGAGCAACCCGTCTCTCCCACGTTAGGTGGCTTCTCCTGTTTTATGGTAGCAATTTCACTTTACACCTTTATTCTGAAAATTTCACCAATATTCAACCCATTGAGGATAGTTAGAATGTTTGCAGTCAAAATTTTGCCCTTCTTTTTGACACATCCTCCAGAACCATACTGGGTTTCCCAGGTAGCTCAGTCGGTAAAGAATCCTCCTGTCAGTGTACGAGACGTGTTTGATTCCTGGGTCAGGAAGATCCCCTGGGGAAGGAAATGACAACCCACTCCAGTATTCTTGCCTGAAGAATTCCATGGATAGGGGAGCCTGGCAGACTGTGGTCACTGGGGTCACAGAAGAGCTGGACTCGACTTGGCGACTAAGCACACATGCACACTGGAGCAATAGTATCAAATGGGACTCTGCTGGCTTTCTCTGGGGAGGGCAGGAATATGGGCTTTTGAGTGAAAATCTGTTCTTTTCCCTTTCATATTTCAGCAAATAGCCATGCCTATCTAGTCCTGACTGTGATACAGAAACATTTATTTGGAATTCAGCAGGAAATTTGGTAATATAAAGGACTGCTCAGTTTGGTTTATGGTGCTTGTTTCCTTTTATAGAAGACTGCAAGGTAGATTTTAGCTTAGCTCAGGGCCAAATGATCACAAATACATAATCAGTAAACTTCCTAATCTGTGTAAGGGTACTTAAATTATTGCACTGATAGCTGGCAGTTTTTATTGTAAGCCATGGTGATTGATAAAATCTTACAGTATAAGATCTTTTTGCTTCCTTTAGATTGGGAGGAAGATGGTGGTGAGAGTAGTGGTATAAGTAAAAGTTATCTGTTTTCTGGCTGCTAAAAAGAAACTTCAACTGGTCTTTTGTTTTAAATTACTTCGTACTTCATAGCTATCAGTTATTTATATATGATTTAGTCATAATTTTGTAAATGAATTTTGCAGAGGACCTCCAAGTCCTGAAGAGGCTGCTAAATATATTACAAGGGTAGAAGTCCAGGCAGCATTTTTATACCTGGTAATTACCTGGACTCCAGTTGCTCAGAATCCACTGGAACTTTACACATTCCTGGCAGGTTTTCTGTGTGTGTGTGTGTGTGTGTGCTCCTCAGTTAGCTGTCTCTCCCATTTGCCAGAGTTGATTTCAAACCCCAGTCTCCTCCCGCCTCCTTAGCCCTTTGTTAGGAGGCCCAGTTACCTATTGCTGTATGATAAACCAGTCCAAGACTTAGTGATGTGACTCAACGACCATTTTATTATGCTCCTCAGAGTCTCTGTGTGTCAGGAATTCAGATGAGCCATGTTGCTGCTCCACAGTGTTGGGAGTCTCAGCTGAGAAGACGCAAATGCTGGGGGAGACATGAATGGCAGAGAACTGGAATCCTTGGGAGGCTTCTTCACTCAGCGTGTCTGGTGCCTGGGCTGTGATGACTTGAAAGCTGGGCTCAGCTGGTGGTGTTGACTGAACAACTTACATACAGCTTCCTGGTGGCTTAGACTTCCCACATCAGGGCCTTTATGTTCCATGCGTGGGTGTTTGGAGACCCAGCATTCCAGGAGAATTGGTCAGGAGCTGCTTGGCCTTTTCTGACCTGAATCTTGGTGGTGTTCCCTGTCACTTCCACTGTATGCTGCGGTTATGAATGAATTTCTGAGGCCTGCCATAAATAAGAAGGATGAAATTAGACTGTCTTCTCTTGGTGAGGTGTACAAGGTTGCTTTGCAGAAGGGCATGTGGTGGTGGAAAACAAAATAGTGACCATTTTTGAAAATACAGTCTGTCACATTATCTCTTGATCTTTAAATTCATATACCTGAGTGCCTGCTGAATGCTGCCACTTGAACATCCCCATTGCTTAAAACAAGATAATACCAAAATTTTCCTCCTCTTCACCCTTCACCTTCATCCCAACTAGTGCACAGGGAGTAAACTGTTTGGTGTTTAAATTATTATCCAGTTAGGCAAGCCCCATCTTCTCTTCTTGCTCCTCCTCCTCCTAGATAAATGAGATTATTTCATTGTTTTTCCCCCCTGCCATGTCCATGGAATCACATTTACTCATCCCTGGTGTCACAGCTTTTGTTCAAGCCATTATCTCTCTTCCGTAAATACTGTAACATTCTATTTAATGCCTGTATTTTTGTTTAATCCTTAACTGTATGAAATGTGATGCTAAAGTCATAGAATTGGCTTTGAAAAAGTAAACCTAACAGAATATATATACATCCAAAGGCATGTTATTTTTCAAAGGGATCCCTTACATTTAGGTAGTATTTTAGAAATGTTTTGTTTAAAATTGCTTAAATGTATAGTCATCTTTAGTCATTGTTGATCCAAATTACTGCTTTTAATTAATCCTATATCATCTTTATAGTTTGGGTTACAGACTTTCAGAATCCAATGAGAGTTACATACTTTTTCTAAAACACTGCTTGCAAACTGACAATTTGCCATGATTTGCAGAAGCACTGAAGTTAAGAACTTTTGTTTTGAGGTCACATACCATTCTTCATGCTTGGCTCCAAACCACTTGTGGTTAATTGGTGGTTAGAATTTGATTCCTTTTCTAGAGATTTTTTCCTTCTATGAGATTATTCATTTAAAAGAAGGAAGCAGGCAGGAAAGAACTGCAGGCAATGAATTCCACAAATATTTTTGAATACTGGCAGTATTATGATAATCGAAGCATAACCTCCCACAATTACTGCTTTGAAGGAGATAATACATTGGATGTGTAAGTTTTAATATGTTTATTACAGACTCTTCATTTGGCTTTGTCTTTCCTTAGATTGGGAGCTTCCCTGGTGGCTCAGATGGTAAAAAGTGTCTGCTTGCAATGCGGGAGATCTGGGTTTGATCCCTGGGTTGGGAAGATCCCCTGGAGAAGGAAATGGCAACCCACTCCAGTACTCTTGCCTGGAAAATTCCATGGATGGAGGAGCCTTGTAGGCTACAGTCCATGGGGTAGCAAAGAGTCGGACAAGATTGAACAACTTCATTTTCACTTTTCCTTACACTGGGACTTCCCTTGTGGCTCAGCTGGTAAAGAATCCACCTGCAATGCGGGAGACCTGGATTCAGTCCCTGGTTTGGGAATAACACCTGGAGAAGGGAAAGGCTACCCACTGTAGCAAAGAGTCGGACAAGATTGAACAACTTCATTTTCACTTTTCCTTACACTGGGACTTCCCTTGTGGCTCAGCTGGTAAAGAATCCACCTGCAATGCGGGAGACCTGGATTCAGTCCCTGGTTTGGGAATAACACCTGGAGAAGGGAAAGGCTACCCACTCCAGTATTCTGGCCTAGAGAATTTCATGGACTGTATAGTACATGGGATCACAGAGTCAAATACAACTGAGTGACTTTCACTTCACTTCCTTAAATTATCATTTGCTTTGAGTGAGTAAGCGCTGTTGCTCTGTAAGCTGTAAGACAGTGATGTCATGAGAAGTGAAGTGATGTCATGAGAGGTAGGTGTAAATCACATGTATCAAACATACGCATTTTAATAGAATTTCTTGAAATCTGTATAAATGTCATTTTGAAGTTTATATTGTACTGTCAGTGGAGGAAAAGAAAACTGCTCAGCAAGTTGATGGAAATTCATATTATGAGAGAGAATATTGAATATACTTGGGGAACCAGGTACATAACTTGCATGTGATCAGCTTTTTTTTTTAAATAAATCGTTTTTTCCTGCTCATTAAACAAGTCCTGTGCCTTATTAACTGTTCTTTTAATTTAATATACTTTGTTTGCAGTAATTTAATGTACCCAAAAGGAGTAAAACTTGTGTTTCTTCTAAAATACTTTAAAATCTATACTTTTATGCTAATTTACACTGACCTATTTCCTCCAGTTTTTAACCTTTTCCTTTTATATACAATATGGTGGTTGTTTCTAAGGTTTTAGAAACATTGTACAAAAATGGTTGTGAAGGGATAGGGCGAGTTAATGGCTAGAGAGACAATGATTCCTGAAAGAATTTCAGTAATAAAGGGTTATGACTACATATTTAAAACAAACAAATCCAGTGTCTGGTTTTTGTCTTATTTCAGCTCAAGAGTGAGGACTTTTATTATCACATCTGGTATTGTCTAGTTGCATCGTCTAGTGTTTCCAGAGCAATGTCAGAACTATTTTGCTGTTTGTGGTCATCCTTGTAATGAGTCTGACTTTAATGGGAAAGTATTTCACAGTTAAGCACCAAGTGGTTTTGAATTTGAGTATACTATTTCTTAATTTGATACTTTAGTATTTTGTTTCTTCTGTTTTTTTCTTTAATAATTGAGAATTAATTAGTTTACAGTTGAGCCTTGAACAGTGCAGATTTGAACTGCGTGAGTCCACATGCACATGGATATTTTTTAGTAGTAAATACTATGGTAGCACACAGTCCTAGGTAGATAGAGTCATGGATACTGAGGAACAGCAGAAGTGGAGGGCTGACTGTAACTTAGCCCTCACCTTGTTCAAGGGTCAGCTGTACTTCTCGACTCTTCTGCTGAAGGCCAGCCTGAAGCAAACTCTTTTCGAGCCCTGATTTATCAGAGAGGCAGTTTCCTTGAATGAGGTGTTACTGGGTATTTATTACAAGTTAAGAAATATGTTAGTCCATATAAAATGTAATAGTGCTTATCCCATAGTAAATACTCAATAACTGTAGTTATTATTAATGGTATATTTGAATGCTTTTCTTACAAATTCCCTACAGGTTTAATCAATTAACCAGATTCCTCAATTTATTATTAAAATTAAGGTTATTCTGTGACAGGTACAATTCTTCAAATTTACCTAATCTCTTATGGATATAAACAGCAAAAGGGAAGATTTCCCATTAAATTGGGCATGTGTATGTTATAGTGCCTTGTATAGGCATAAGAAAAATTGGTTAAATGTCAACACATCTGTACATGATCAAGAAGTTATAGTCCTGGCCTGATAATCTCCTTGAGATAATCCCAAGGGGGTATCTTGAGTTATTTTCCTTACCCACATGTGCCTTATATTTTGTCATTTGAATACAATATATACATTATTCTGTTCTTCTAATGCCTCTGGTTAATGCAAATACTAACTTGACCCTCCTCCCCCAAGAAAAAACTACTTTGAGAAAAGGAAATGCTTTGAAAATTAGTAATCTGTAATTTGTATCTATTCTTGTGGTTGTTAATGTATGTTCTTCATAAGTCTTATTAGAATTACATTATTTGTGCAAATTAATACATTTGGCAGCAACAGAGTTTTAGTACCTAATTTTTTTTTGAAATTGTATCCTTCCCTACATCTTATAGAAGTTATAAATTAAAGCCTGTAATCAAATTAGTGAATAATCTTTCTCTTGTCAAGTTTTCTAATGTATGCTTCTTTTCTTCCCCCGCTCCCAACCAGAGGAAATAAAAGCGGAAACTGAAAAGCAGAGGTTTGTGGGTTTTTTTTTCCTTTCAGTAAAAATAATTTGCAAACTTATTAGTCTTGGCAAAATAACAATGTAATTCTACATCTTATAGAAGTTATAAATTAAAGCCTGTAATCAAATTAGTGAATAATCTTTCTCTTGTCAAGTTTTCTAATGTATGCTTCTTTTCTTCCCCCGCTCCCAACCAGAGGAAATAAAAGCGGAAACTGAAAAGCAGAGGTTTGTGGGTTTTTTTTTCCTTTCAGTAAAAATAATTTGCAAACTTATTAGTCTTGGCAAAATAACAATGTAATCATCTCTGTTTGGATGTGGCAGATTTTTTGTATGTGATCTCTATAATAAAATCAATTTAAAAAAATGATAAATATTATAAACATAAATACAAAAAGATTTTATAAATAAGGGTATTTCTGAAATACCGTAAGATATGCTTTGTCTTTGCTTAAAGACTGATTTATGTTAAGAAAGATTACTGAATAGTAACATATAATTTAAAAATTAATTGTTTTATTAATTAAATAATTTTCTTGAGTTTAGTTATAGCTTTGATAACTAGCTAATGACCTGTAGCAAATCACTTCACTTCGCTGGGCTTTGGTTTCCTCATGAAATACGAGAAAATGAAGATTGGTTTAGCACAGTGCCTTTTAGAACTGGAATTAGAGTGAGACTATCATCAAGATGATGAATATGATATTCTAATCAAGCTCGTCTTCTTTCCTTTAGTCCTCCTCATGGAGAAGCAAAAGCTGGATCAAGCACCCTTCCACCAGTGAAATCAAAGACAAATTTTATTGAAGCAGACAAGTACTTCCTCCCCTTTGAATTGGCATGCCAGTCCAAATGTCCCCGCATAGTCAGTACATCTCTAGATTGTTTACAGGTATGTATAAAATGGCACTATCTAAAAACCCTCCAATTTTAACATATTCCTATATGTTACAGTTGATAAATAGCTCAGGCATTTTCTGTGAAAGCCTTGATTATTCTTTTTGTGGTAAGAAACTAAATGGTTTCTTGCACTCAAGAGAAACAGTAGTTGCAAAAAGATGTTTCTGGGTTAAGGGTAATATAAATCGTTAGTTAGCTTAGTGAGAGGCAGTCTTTTCTAAGGTTATTAATAATGAAAGTTAACCTGGTGATTTTACATACTTCATTATTTGCAGTGATTTTACTAGATGCTGTTTTATGTAAAGCAGTAGGTTAATATTAACAGTTCAATATGTATACTTACTACAAAACTTTAGCACTGACCTTTTTTATATCAGAAAATTCTTTTCTGTCTTCCTGTTTTACTTAACACACACAAACATGTGCGTGCACACGTGTGTATGCAGATTCTCTTAGATATTTGTGAGACAAAACTCCAGAGAGAGAGTCCTTCTCTTTTCAGGTATTTTCACTGTTTGGGGATTATACCTTTTAAACAGTTGAGTGGAAAAGATCATATTCATATGATTTTTTGTTAAGATAGGTTAAGGATAAGTTCATTTGATTTTTGGCCCTGTTTTCTCTGAAAAATTAAAATTATAATGTCTAAGGCCTTCCTTCCAGGGTTGTAATGGTAATGATACATGAACAGATCTGTGATACATTGTGGCCAGTGTGTGGAAATTGGGTTTCAGCATATTCACAGATCTAATTTGGAAACAGATTTGGGTTGTTTGAGTGTGTTAAAATAGCTTTCATGAAAGCAGTATCAGTAATGTTTGGATAGAAAGCAGTGAGTTGTTACAACTCATCAGAGACAAGTTCTAAGAACTGCCTTTGTCAAAGTATTGCCTGATGGTTTTGTTATCATTATTTTGCTGTTTTTGTGATTATTACAAGTGTAAATGTTTTCACATGTTTATAGCTAATAAAGCTTTCTTCAGGAAAAGTTGGTATAGCCTTGACTTTTACTATATCTTAATATTTTTTGTGTAAAAAGTTTAACATATAAACAATTTGTATATTATAATTTTAATGTGTATTTCATTAGTGTGTGTGTGTGTGTGTATATATATATATATGTTAGCTTAATTAGGATCTTTATCTTCTTTCTTGGTTTCAGAAACTTATTGCTTATGGGCACTTGACTGGCAATGCTCCAGATAGTACAACACCAGGCAAAAAATTAATTGATAGAATTATTGAAACAATTTGTGGCTGTTTCCAAGGTCCTCAAACAGATGAAGGAGTTCAGTTACAAATAATAAAGGTAATTAATTATAAGAACTGAATTTATTATTCATTATCTGTACTTTTTAAAATCAGAAGCCTTTTACCTTGACTTCCCTGGTGGCTCAGAGGGTAAAGCATCTGCCTACAATGCTGGAGACCCAAGTTTGATCCCTGGGTCAGGAAGATCCTCTGGAGAAGGGCAACCCACTCCAGTACTCTTACCTAGAAAATCCCATGGACGGAGAAGCGTGGTAGGCTATAGTCCGTGGGGTCACAAAGAGTCGGACATAACTGAGCGACTTCACATTCACTTTTACCTTGAGAGCATTGGGAAAAATCATTTTATGTGCTTTCCAGATAAGGTAAAGTTCATTTGGGGGCTTTTTAGATTCTATTTCAGGGGACTTTAAATGCTGAGAGTTCACTAGGGGAAGACTCTTATTTTGAAGGTCCCAGTTTAGGCCCCCAGAATCTTCAGAGCTTTTCAGTGTCTGGCACGATCTATCTTTTGAGCTTTAGGGTCCCATGGAAAGGTCCCGTGACCCTTCTAGTTTCTTCTTCTCCTGTCATACCCCTTGTAGTCTGCTTTCTAGTCCCAGGCTTCGCCATGTGAAACATTTGTGCACCAGTTTCCCTGCTTCCCTTGCCTGTCAGTCTGCTGAACCTGCTCAGGTAATCCTGTCCTAGGCTTGTGCTCTGATACACCTGGGTCATTAAACTCCTTTAAAGAAAAATCACTCATTTGTGTTTTCAGTCTGCTATGTAAATACTCAATTTTTAATGTTACTGCTAATAGTAGTGGTGGCATGTTGATTTGTCAGCAAAATTCTCTTGTACTATTAGTACTTTAGTTTACATGTATAATGTGTTCCTTTACGTGTGCTTATCACCCCTCTGAGCTTTTCAGTCTCATACCGGCATCCTCTTCATAAGTCATGAAATATCTTGATTCTAAAAAAGCGATCCAGTCTGGCCTCTCACTTGCAGTTTCATGTCAGCTGTGTTTTTTTTAGTATGTGCTCAGTGCTGGCCTTCATAGCACTGACCAGCATATTAATGGAAGGACAAAGATACGAGTCCTTGCTTTTGAGAAATTGAGTAACGTGTGACAGTTTACATAAATTAAAGCTGTTCGTTTTATTGGAGGATTATCTTCAACAATAACAACAGCACACTGAGTTCAGTCTATAAGTTAGATCTCAGAAAAATTTGAAAGTGAATAGGTCACAATATGTATTCTGTAAAGTTGACATTTAGCTCAACAGATAGATCATATGAAGCATATATCTGCTATACTATGACAGTATTAATGTTGTGCATTTTAGTAGACTAAAATAATATTTCTGTTAAAATGACACAGTTGATGATATATTTAAGGTAGGTAGAAACTCTTGTATACTTTACTTTAAAGTGGTAATGGTGTCTGAAAGTTTTAATTCTGATACAAAAATAGCCATGTATTTTTGTGCTGAAACTCTGGATGTGAAAAATTGCTTTATCTTCGTTTTCTTTTTCTATTTTTTTTTAAGGCTTTACTAACTGCAGTAACATCTCAACACATAGAAATTCATGAAGGAACTGTACTGCAAGCTGTGAGAACATGTTACAATATATATCTAGCAAGCAAAAATCTCATCAATCAGACAACAGCCAAAGCTACTCTTACTCAGATGTTAAATGTTATCTTTGCACGCATGGAAAACCAAGCAGTAAGTATTAAAAAATGAGAGAGATGGTATAGAACACCACAGGCACCAAATATAGAAAAGGTGTTGCAAAAATTATAATAAAACCTTTTGTGACTGTGCAGAAAATATCTTCGTTTACAGTTGTATGTACTGGAGATCTGTAGTATTTTGTTTTGACTGGCTCACTGAGTTGTTTGGTTTTGGATTAAAATGTTTTATGTTTTTTTTCTCATCACAAATAGAATTTTAAAGATAGAGGTTGATTGGTATCATCCTGATGGAAGTGTTTATGAATTGATATTTTTATTGCTCTCAAGCTTAGATCAGTGAATGTAGTTAGAAAGTTACCTATTTTCATCTATTCTTATAGAAAATTATTAATTGAGCCTTTAAAAAGTGAAATAAATTTCTGTAGTAATGAAATATATTTGGGGAGGAAAGTAAGAGACCAGCAGCTAGAGAATCTTTTTTAATCGTTACAGTTCAGTTCAGTCACTCAGTCATGTCCGACTCTTTGCAACCCCATGAATCGCAGCACGCCAGGCCTCCCTGTCCATCACCAACTCCCGGAGTTCACTCAGACTCATGTCCATCGAGTCAGTGATGCCATCCAGCCATCTCATCCTCTGTTGTCCCCTTTTCCTCCTGCCCCCAATCCCTCCCAGCATCAGAGTCTTTTCCAGTGAGTCAACTCTTTGCATGAGGTGGCCTAATTGTTTAGGTCTTCATAATTGAAAACCAACTTCTGGCTTTTTATTTTGAACTGATTTTAAACTTAAAAATTGCAGAGGTATTTACAGAGATTCTCTTTATTCTACTTTTCTTAATACCAATGTCTTGCATAATCATATTACAGTGTTGAGAAACAGGAATTTACACAGGTATAGAACTATTAAGTACAGTAACCCTGATTACTTGCTTAAAGTGGTGTCTTCCAGATTCCTCTACTGAAAATTGATTCTTTTACATGTAATGAGTATCCTGGAGCTTCTTTCGCACTTCCCCACACCCAGTTTGAGTATCCTTCCGTTGGCAACAGTTATCACTGCAGTGTTTTCCTGGTGCAGGTTTTTGTTTCTCTCTCCATATATATTAACCAGAGTTAATTCCCCTTTCGTATTTTTTCATTCAGTTTTTAATTTCTGTCAGTCTGTATTCATAGGTGTTTATTCTGTGGTTTCTAATCTAATTCTGTTATTATTTTGTTGCCCCAAATATTCCAGCTTTGGCCTTCTGTCCTTTTTGACAAGCCCCTGTCCTTTTTTGAGTACTTCTGGAATCTCAAGATATTCCTGGCTCATTTTGAATTTTTTCTGCTTTATGTCTGGAGTAGTAGACACATAAACAGGGAGCCCTGGCTCCTTTGAATGGTAATAGGAACCAAAATCTGAGTGCTAGGTGTGTTCATTGCAGCTGGGTTGTTATTGCTTCCCTCTCAGCAGACTGAACTAGGAAATACATGTGTGCATACTAACTACCCGCCTATCCTACCTCCCCCACATCTATATGTGACTACCCATCCATATATATTAAAACTTATGTGTTCATACTGATACTTCTAATTCCAGTACCACAGGGTTCATTGCAGCCTCCTCTCTTTATTTGTAACTTCTTCTCTTTATACAGTGAGATAAAAGGCTTTCATTTTCTGTGATACATTATTTGTTCAGGCCTATTACATACATATAACAGTTTTTGAATTGCTGACTCATTCCACTGTGAGAAGCAAATTTACTGGGTACATTATAATATTTATATGCTAAGTCACTTCAGTCGTGTCCGACTCTGTGCAACCCCATAGACGGCAGCCCACCAGGCTCCTCCGTCCCTGGGATTCTCCAGGCAAGAACACTGGAGTGGGTTGCCATTTCCTTCTCCAGTGTATGAAAGTGAAAGGTGAAAGTGAAGTCGCTCAGTCGTGTCCGACTCTTAACGACCCCATGGACTACAGCCCACCAGGCTCCTCCATCCATAGGATTTTCCAGGCAAGAGTACTGGAGTGGGGTGCCATTGCCTTCTCCGATAATATATATATATATATATATATATATATATATTTTGTCTTCAGCCTTATAGTATCTATCCATTTAGAATGGTTCCCAGAGTTACTTAGGTTAGTTCTTTTCTTCTCCATATTCTTCAATGGGATAATATTATTACTTTATAATACAGTTAAGTTCATTTATTACTGCCTGTTTTCCATTTGAATACCCCTCAAGTTCTGGTTTAATTGCTTGCTTATTTTTTAAGTAATTTAAACCCTACTGTGCCATAAGAGTTAGAGATCTACAAAAGGTATACTCATTCTTATCATGCCAGTCCTCTCCCTCCTGCCTTTCCACCTCTTGGATGTAGCTCATCTCTGTGGTTTTTGGTTTATCCTTCTGCATTTCTTGAGCACAAGTGAGCACGTGTATGTATGGTTTCATGTATCACCTTCCTTACGTATCTATCACTGCATAGCAGATCACCCCAAACTTCAGCTGCTTAAACCTCATAGTTTAGCTGCTCATCTCTTATAGTTTCTGAGGGTCCAGAACCCGAGTGTCTTAACTGGTGGCTGTGGCTTGGATTTCACATGAGGTTGCAGTTAGTTGGCTGTGTGGATCACAGTATTAACTGGGGATGGGGTCGTTTAAAGCCTTTACTGGGCTAGAGAATGAGAAGAAAGAGGAACAAGGCAGAAGCCATTATACATTGTCTGTCTCATGATCTGAAGTATCACCCAGACCACCCTGGCACGGTGTGGGAGGAAACTGTACTGGGAAGTGAGGGTCAGAAGTGGAGATGGTTGGTGGCCATCCTAGGAAGACTGGCTTCCGCACTGCTCTGGATACTCTTTCCTACTTTACTTTTTTCAGTCAGCAGTATTTCCTGGAAAGCATTCCATGTCTGTCCTTAAAGAACTTCCTTGTTCTTTTTGACTGATGGTATAGTACTCAAGGATGTACCATAGTCTATTCAGTCACTCTTCCTGTGTTTTAGATTATTAGCATTGGATTATTGCTCATATTTTACAACCACAAAAAATAGTTTTGCTGCTTTTTGAAGAACCACTACAATATTGTAAAGTAATTAGCCTCCAATTAAATAAATTTATATGAAAAAAAAAGTGAATGAGACTAATTTTGTCACTTTTTAATGACTCGATCAGCAAATTATGCTGTGTTCTTGTTCTCAGTTATACAATGCTGGGCAAAACCAGCACTGAATGGACATTACTCTCAAAGAGCTTAAAATCTGTGGAGCATAGAGGGAAAAGTGAGTCTTAAATAATCACACAAAAAAACATAACTGAATTATGATAAAGGCTATGAACACGTGTCAAGTCATGAAGCATATTTATTTCTGTGCTATGGATAATTAGAGAAAAGTAGGAAAGGGAAGAGAGTGAAAATTAAAAGGGGGACAGTGATTTTCCACGTATGCTAAAATATTCTAAGCTGGATGTGTAATTCATTTCTATATATAACTGATAACTTTTCCTCGCCTTTCCAAATAAAATCACTATAAAGTGTTCAGTTCTAAAATTTTAAAGGAGAAAATGCTAGTTTCTTTCTCTAGAGTGGTCGACTTCAACTGGAGGTGCCCAAAGCCACATTTGAAACACTTGCTGGGGTGAGTCATGACCTGTCATGGACTGGGATGTTGGTAAACTCTGTTCAATACACCAGCCAGTGTCCACGCCATCCCAGCTCCACTCACATATAACAAAGGATTATCTGATCCAAATGTCAGTAGTACTGATGGTGAGAAATCCTGCTCTAGAAAGTGTGAGAGTATATAGAAAATGTTTAAAGTGTGAGAGTATATAGACAATGTTTAAAGGTTATTTTCAGGAACCTTTCTAGGGTTTATACAAGTCTGGGATAAGTAGAAAAAAGCTAGAATTCAACACTGTGCTTGTCTGTAGTTCTAAAAACGTGTGCTTGCCCTACCAAACCATGGTACAAATTAGCTGAGGTTAGGCTGAGGGTGAAAGTGGACTGCAGGTCATAGGTTCCTCACTGTGAATTTGGAGACTGACTTTCTCATAAATGGGCTAAAGCTTTGGTTTGAGAAGTCTCTTCTGATTCTGTGTGCAACTCGTCATGCCCATTTCCTTATCTGTAAAACAAGGGAGTTAGATGATGTTGATTATAAGTCTCTTCCTACCTTTTGAGCATTAAAATATTTTAATTCAACTTTATAAATTCATATAACTAATTCTGATATTTCCACATAACCTAGAATTTTTAATTTTTTAAATTAAGTTTTTATTGGAATATAGTTGCTTCACATGTTATGTTAATTTCTGCTGTACAGCAAAGTGACTCAAAAAGAAAAAAATATATATATACACACACGTATTCCCTCTTTTTTAGTTTTATGATACACATAACCTGGAATGTTACTAGGAGTATGAAATGTTCATATTTGACATTGTAAAGTATTTATCTTTGTGGAAATTAATTCTGTGAGAATGTTTCTTAATGGTCATGAAGACCAAAAGAGATGTGTCTAAAAGCAATAAAGTGCTAAAAAATGAATCCCTGTGATCTTGATTATTACTGTTTTTAGCATCCTGTAAGTGAGCCAGTTTTACACGTGGTATTATATATGTAAAAATGACAGGTCTCCTAAAATAAAACTGGAACATTTATAGATAGTTTTTTCATGCTTTAAATGACTGGTCAGAGGCATTTAAGTACTTACTGCCATTTTGTTTATTCATTGTAATTTTATTATTTTTAATACATTTGACAAGGTGACAGAAGAACATGCTACAGAAGGGTATTCATTGAAAAGTTCCCTCCACTTTTCCTAACTTGTATCCCCTATAGGTAACCATTATTACTAGCTTCTTATATATATGTCTAGACTTTGTTTCTGTATATATAAGTAAAAATGAATGTGTGTGTATTTTATTTCCCTGTCTACTTTTTTTCTCCCTTAATGAAACTTTTATTTGATTTTAGGTAAGTCTGCTTTTCTGTTGGCAACAATCTAGTTATCATCCTAAGGTTATTTTTTAAAAATTGTTTTTCTTTTAAGTAATACATTTACATCATTTAAACACCAAAAATACTGAATAGGATATAGTGAAAGACGTCCGTCTCTGTTCTTATTGCCAAATACAAGAAACTGTTTTCTTTCTTTGCAGTTGCAGGAAGCCAAACAAATGGAAAAAGAAAGGCATCGACAGCACCACCATCTGTTGCAGTCTCCAGTAAGCCATCATGAGCCTGAGTCACCTCAACTCAGATACTTGCCACCTCAGACTGTTGACCACATATCCCAAGAACACGAAGGGGACCTTGATCCCCAGACAAATGATGTGGACAAAAGCCTTCAGGATGATACAGAGCCTGAAAATGGATCTGATATTTCCAGTGCAGAAAATGAGCAGACTGAAGCTGATCAGGCAACTGCAGCTGAAAGTAATCTTTTTGAGAAAGGGTTTGCGGGGGTGGGGAGTGTGTAGGAAGGCAATTCCGGTAAAGAAATGTGAAGAGAGTAATATGACCTAATGGACATTGTAGTAATTGTGGACTTTTTCCAGCCTAGTTGGTAAAGTTAATTTCACTTCAGCCCGTAAGACATCTGTTAGCGATATTATGCATCATCTCACAAGCAGGATGATTTACAGATGGGTTTGGAGGAGATATGTTGCTAACGAGGGTCATAAATGTCTGTGAGCGTGTTATGTAGGTGCTTCAGGTTTCTTAACATTAGTTTATAGCAAACCGGAGACCTATTTATTTGTAAGGTTTTCTGGAATGTGACTGAACATTTCAGGACATCATTTTAAATTCATAAAATACTGTTGTCAAAAGAGTACTGAAATTAAATATGAAAAGAAATCTTTTGAGTAACCACCTGACATATAAAAATACTTATTTTTAAATCCTGACATGTAATAGTCAATGATTTTTAGATATTCTCTGGCAGTGTTTTTTCTAAGTGTACTTATTTATAAGAAAAAGGTTACAAGATTACAAAAATTAAACTATACCTATTTATATTACAAATTTGTTTCTCTGAAGATAATCACATGCAATCATTTTTCCCCTCAAACATTGTTCTCAGCTTTAGCTATTCTATAAAATTGCCAGGCAGTGAGTTTCTTCCCTTCATCCTTCCTTAGCTTGATGTCAAAAAATGATAGAAATTGTTACTTTTCCAATAGAGTTAGGATGGTTAGGGTTTAGTTACAGTTCATCTGAATTCTATTTTCACTTTCCTTTGAGGAAAATCTTCTATAGTATATGTTCAGCTCTTGACTTTTTTAAACCACATCTTTTCTGTAACAGTGGCATGAACATTGGCAGTGGCATGAATAGGTGGCTTTTTACTCTCTTGTGCTTTATTTAGTGTTTATTTTAAAACGGACACTTTTGATAAACCAAGCATTCTCGGTACTCATGCTAATAGTGAATCCACACTACCTATAATATGATTTACGTTTTTCTAGTCTGCCCTTGATAAAATTTCCCCTTCTTTCACTGTAAGCTTATAAAGGGGCTGATTCAAAGAGCTGATCTATAAGAAAGCTGCAACTTTAATTATTCTTCCGTTTCTTCATCCATGCAGTCAGCAAGCATTGTTTTCACATACTATGTCCCAGGCACTGTGCTAGGAATTGGGGTTAGAAAGCTGGTAAAGGTGTAGCCATTGCTCTTAAGGTGTCCATCATCTATCTGCCTGTAAGGTCAGGCATGTATAAATGAGTTATGCCCTGCAAGCGGTATGCGGGAGATAATTCTGTTGAGGAAAGTTAGGAGGTACTTTTGTAGAGAAAGTGATGTTTTAGCTGGATCTTGTTCAGGTAAAGGTAGGAGTTGACTGGCAAGAAAATTTAGAAAGTTATCCAACAGAAAAAAAAGCATAAGCTGAGACCCAAGGAACAGAAGCACCTACTGTGTAGTAGACACCGCTGTAGGTGCTTTCAGGATGCAGAGCTACAAATACAACATAATTCATGCATCATATTATGATTACTTTGACTTTAAAGGTGTTTTTCTCCCTGTAGCTGTGTAAATGAAAATTTTGCCTGTGAGCCATTGGTTCAGAGTCCATACTCTGGAGTGGGGTCATCTGCTTTGACTCACATCTCTCACACTTCCCGGCTATGTGACTTCAGCCATAACAGTTAACTTCTGTAATGGTTTCCCATGTGTAATAAATATTTTTCACTGTTACTTTAATCTATTTCTGTCAAATGACTTAAAAGAGAATTGACTTTTGATTCACTAATCATTTTGTGCAAAATCTAGTGACTATAGTTACATTGAAATTAATTTTTAGACTCTTAGTAATAATTTTAGCCAAGTAGAGTGCAGAAACACGCACCTTAAGAGTGATGGAAAGATTATCTCTCCAGACATTTATGTTTTTACTCCACGGAAGAATCTAAATGCTATTGTATTGAATTTTTTGTAAAGTTACTGATTTGACATGCTTATTTATCAAATTTCTTCTGTGACATTCAGTATTTTGCAGAATGTGGCAAACAATAGATTAGGAGCAGTGAACAGCAGGAAGAATGGACTTCTGGAAGCCAGAGTATAAGTAGTGGTTTTATCGTAGGGTGAGTGGAGATCAGGGTGTGTAGACAGTGGCACTGTCAGCTCGCATGCGGTCTGAGGCCGTTTGGTGTAGGGCAGTGGCTCCCAGAACAGGGTCCCAGTTCCCAAAGCAGCGCAAAGTGCTGGTTGAGCCTTCCGGAGATACTTGGAGCATTTCACAAAACCCTGTGGAAATCCTATTTTTATCTGCAATAGTCTGTACAGGCTCACCAGCTATATCAAGTTTTATTAGTTTCTTGTGTGTTCAGAATTTATGATTGGCAGTTATATCTGTTTTCAATTAGTGTTAAATTGAGGGATGAATTCTTTTTTACTTATTAAATTTAGTTTTATTAATGCATTGGATACGTGGAGTCTATTGGGGAAGAAATAGTAAGGTAGGGCCCAGATAGCCCTGTATCTGGTTCTTCAGTGACCTTGTTTCATTAGAGCACAGTAATGAGCTTGTTGTTATTGGTGGGCTTCATTAATCAAAACAAGGTTTAATTACATTTACTATTATTTGATTAGCATGTGGGACATGTTAGAAATGTTTCCTTCAGAATACTTTAAATTTTTTTGATTTTTAAAGGATTAATGTAACCTATAGGATTAAAGGATTAGTCTTCTAGAAAACTTGAAGTTGAATAATTATTTAATATTAATAGCTTGTCAAATGAATCATTTTTGAAGTTGACTTGAAATTTTAAAACATTTAAAAATATGGTTTGGTTAAAATATTGACGATTTAAAGAATAATTGTATCGAGTTTCGTGTACCTATTTGATTTTTTCCCTTTTATTCTTAATTTCTTAGGTTTTTTCCATTATGAATGTTTAGTAAAACTTTCCAAAAAGCTAAAATAATATTTTCTTAAATTTTTTCTCTTTTAAAGCATTGTCTAAAAATGATATATTATATGATGGAGAAAGCCATGACTGTGAGGAAAAGCCACAAGACATTGTACAGAGCATTGTAGAAGAAATGGTGAACATCGTTGTTGGAGGTAGTGTATCTGACTTGAAATTAATTTATTCTATCTTATGTTATTTTATCTAATAGTGGAGACAGTTTTTATAATATGTGGAACAAAAAAGGCTAAAATTGTATGTAGAAAAAATTTTTAAGTGTCTTTGCTTATAAAAGAGTAGTTCCTTTTTCTCCAGTGTCAGTGATAATTTTTTAAAAAGTAAAAATCCACTATTTCCACTGCATTAAAAAAAGTTGATACTATTTTTTTATTATTATTTTTTGTTTGGTAGGTTACAGGCAGGGTATATTCTTCATGCTTCTAAATATGCTAAGCTTTATAAATTAGAAAATGTTTAAATTTATTTGGTTTTTAGTATTTTATATCTTTGAAAAAATTGTGATTTCTTATACCTTTACTATCACGACCAAGTCATAATATAGGGTATAGGGTCAAGTCCTACCATGTGGATTGTATTATAAAAATTTTTTTAAGTCTCTTAGGAATTTAACTCACTTTTTTTGTAAACAATATTATAGATTTACACATAGCATTAGATTCAAGACTAATCCATTGAAGCTTATTTAATTCTTGTATCTTGCATAGGACTAAGCATAGTACCTTGCTACAGATGCTCTAGAAATATAATTAAATGTACAGTATGGCTCTTGAATGACAGTAGTACTATTTCGGCCATACCTGATTTCAATTTCTGTCTTTAATTTGAGCACTTGAAGCACATATTCATCTGATTGCATCTTAATTTTTCATACATATTTTCATTAAACAAATACTTAAGCAGCACATAAAATTTCATGGTTCCGTTCAGTTCAGTCGCTCAGCTGAGTGTGACTCTTTGCAACCCCATGGACTGTAGCACGCCAGGCCTCCCTGTCCATCACTAACTCCCGGAGTTTATTTACCCAAACTCATGTCCATTGAGTCGGTGATGCCATCCAACCATCTCATCCTCTGTCGTCCCATTCTCCTCCCACTTTCAATCTTTCCCAGCATTGGGGTCTTTTCAAATGAGTCAGTTCTTCTCATCAGGTGGCCAAAGTATTGGATTTTCATCTTCAGCATAAGTCCTTCCAGTGAATATTCAGGACTGATTATTTGGGATGGACTGGTTGCGCAGTCCAAGGGAATCTCAAGAGTATTCTCCAACACCACAGTGCAAAAGCATCAGTTCTTTGGTGCTCAGCTTTCTTTACAGTCCAACTCACACATCCAAACGTAACTGCTGGAAAAACCATAGTGTTGACTAGATAGGCATTTGTTTGCAAAGTAATGTCTCTGCTTTTTAACATTCTATCTAGGTTGGTCATAACCTAGGATATTTCTTCCAAGGAGCAAGCGTCTTTTAATTTCATGACTGCAGTCATCATCTGCAGTGATTTTTGGAACCCCCCCAAAATAAAGTCTATTTCTTTTTCCTTTGTTTCCCCATCTATTTGCCATGAAGTGATGGGACCAGATGTCATGATCTTAGTTTTCTGAATGTTGAATTTTAAGCCAACTTTTTCACTCTCCTCTTTCACTTTCATCAAGAGGCTCTTTAGTTCTTCTTCACTTTGTGCCATAAGGGTGGTGTCATCTGCATATCTGAGGTTATTGATGTTTCTCCTGCAGTCTTGATTCCAGCTTGTGCTTTATCCAGCCCAGTGTTTCTCGTGATGTACTCTGCATATAAGTTAAATAAGCAGGGTGACAATATACAGCCTTGATGTACTCTTTTCCCAATTGGAAACCAGTCTGTTGTTCTGTGTCCACTTCTAACTGTTGCTTCCTGACCTGCATACAGATTTCTCAAGAGGCATGTCGGGTGGTCTGGTATTCCCATCTCTTTGAGAATTTTCCACAGTTTACTGTGATCCACACAGTCAAAGGCTTGGGCACAGTCAATAAAGCAGAAGTAGGTGTTTTTCTGGAACTCTCTTGATTTTTTGATGATCCAACAGATGCTGGCAATTTTATCTCTGGTTCCTCTGCCTTTTCTAAATCCAGCTTGACCATCTGGAAGTTCATAGTTCACGTATTGCTGAAGCCTGGCTTGGAGAATTTTGAGCATTATTTTGCTAGCCTGTGCGATGAGTGCAACTGTGCGGTAGTTTGAGCATTCTTTTGGCATCGCCTTTCTTTGGGATTGGAATGAAAACTGACCTTTTCCAGTCCTGTGGCCACTGCTGAGTTTTCCAAATTTGCTGGCATATTGAGTGCAGCACTTTCACAGCATCATCTTTCAGGATTTGAAATAGCTCAACTGGAATTCCACCACCTCCACTAGCTTTATTCGTCGTGATGCTTCCTAAGGCCCATTTGACTGCGCATTCCAGGATATCTGGCTCTAGGTTGGTGATCACACCATTGTGATTGTCTGGGTCATGAAGCTCTTTTTTATACAGTTCTTCTGTGTATTTTTGCCACCTTTTCTTAACATCTTCTGCTTCTTTTAGGTCCATACCATTTCTGTTCTTTATTGTGCCCATCTTTGCATGAAATGTTCCCTTGGTATCTCTAATTTTCTTGAAGAGATCTCTAGTCTTTCCCATTCTGTTTTTATCCTCTATTTCTTTGCACTGATCGCTGAGGAAGGCTTTCTTATCTCTCCTTGCTGTTCTTTGGAACTCTGCATTCAGATGGGTATATCTTTCCTTTTCTCCTTTGCCTTTCATTTCTCTTCTTTTCATAGCTGTTTGTAAGGCCTCCTCAGACAACCATTTTGACTTTCTTCTTCTTGGGGGTGGTCTTGATCACTGCCTCCTGTACAATGTCATGAACCTCTGTCCATAGTTCTTCAGGCATTCTTGTCTATCAGATCTAATCCCTTGAGTCTGTTTGTCACTTCCACTGTATAGTCGTAAGGGATTTGATTTAGGTCATATTTGAACGGTCTAGTCATTTTCCCTACTTTCTTCAATTTCAGTCTGAATTTGGCAATAAGGAGTTCATGGTGTGAGCCACAGTTAGCTCCTGGTCGTGTTTTTGCTGACTGTATAGAGGTTCTCCATCTTTGGCTGCCAAGAATATAATCAGTCTGATTCGGTGTTGACCATCTGGTGATGTCCATGTGTAGAGTCTTCTCTTGTGTTGTTGAAAGAAGTTGTTTGCTATGACCAATGTGTTCTCTTGGGAAACTCTTATTAGCCTTCTTATTAGCCTTTTCCCTGCTTCGTTCTGTACTTCAAGGCCAAGTTTTGCCTGTTACTCCAGGTATTTCTTGACTTCCTACTTTTGCATTCCAGTCCATTCATAAGCCCTCTTGGAGGAGGTCGTCATTACCCCACCATAGAGCCACCAGAACTGACACAGGACTGGGGAAACAGACTCTGGGAGGGCACACACAGAACCTTGTGCACACCAGGACCCAGGAGAAAGGAGCACAAGAGACTGACCCAGGCTTGCCCGTGAGTGTCCAGGAGTCTCTGGTGGAAGCGTGGGTTGGTGGTGGCATGGCTCTGTAGGGAGATACAAAAGTTTATCTGAAATAGACCATGCTCTGGAGGAAAAGAGTTCTGGAGTGTAGGAATGTAGGATAAGTGCCATTAGAAAGAAACGGCTAAAATCCTATTAAAATTCAGAAAAAAGGAATGGTTATTTCTAGATAGAATTATGCAGGAAGGCTTCATATAGGAGGTGACCCTGGAACTTAGACTCTGTGGATTCATGCAGGTGTAGGGAGTGATGTTTTATGGTTGGACACTGTTCATGCTGGTGTGGGGAGTGGTGGTGACGGTTGTACACTGTTGGCTAAAGTCTGGAGAGAATGACTTGGGAATCAGCAGGCATTGGTTTGGGTAAAGTGGAGAGGATGTTGTGTCATATGGTAGAAAATAAGTCTGAAATAGTTAGGAGCCACCCAATGGTTGGTGACTTCCCTGGTGGCTCAGACAGTAAAGCATCTGCCTACAATGCGGGAGACCCAGGTTCAATCCCTGGGTCGGGAAGATCCCCTGGAGAAGGAAATGGCAACCCACTCCAGTATTCTTGCCTGGAAAATCCCATGGACAGTGGAGCCTGGTTGGCTGCTGTCCATGGTGTCACAGAGTTGGAGACTACTGAGTGACTTCACTTAAGTGATTTACTTAACCAATGGTTGGTTATACATTCCAGGCTTAGGATTTTGGACTTTGTCCTAGGGCAAAATAAATTACCACTGAAGATTTTAGAACTAAGAAATGAACTTACCAGAATAACATTCTAAGAAGCTAAGTGGAGAAATAGAAAGTTATAAAAGGTCAGTGTGTAGTAATCTAAAATTAAATAGGATAGTAACAGTGGAAATGGAGAGGAAAAACTGAATGAGAAGTGAGATAATAGATGTTGAATCAAGAAGAGCTTGCAGATGATTGACATCTAGGTGAAAGAGAAAATGAAGTGTCAGGAGTTCCCAGGATTTCCGGAGGATATGGTGATTCGCTGGCAAGACACATGGCGCTCATCATACAGTTACATTCAGCACTGTGATTTATTACAAATCACGGTACGAGGCAAAATCATCAAAGGGAAAAGGCGTGCAGAGTAAAGTCTGAGGAAGTCAGGTGCACATTTCCAGGAGTCCTCTCCCAGTGAAGCTGCCTGAGAAACTCAATTCCTCCGACACTGAACCGAGAAGTGTTGTCTACCTGGGTAGGTCTTAAGAGACTGGAGTGCCCAGAGTTTTTACTGGGGCCTGGTCCTGTAGGCACCCTCGAGCTACATATTCCTAGATTCCAGATTCCCAGAGAGAACACTGGTGTTGCAGCATGAACCACATTATTTGCACAAACTGTTGGGGCACAGTGAGCCACTTCAGTAGTTCTGGGGATGGTAGAAACCCTTCCGAAGTACAAGTTCTGAGGTTCCAGCCACGGGTCAACCTTACAAGCAGGGCTTTCTGAGCATAGGCAGTCTGAGTCCTGCTATATTAGCTCTTCCTGCCCAGGCAGTCGCCCAGTTTTGAGCCTAAATGGTTAAGTAAGTAGGTGGTAGAATTATTGACAGAATTGTTGAAGTAGAGGTAGACATGGGAAAAAAGGGACTACATTTTATTTTGACATTGAACTTGACCTTCAGGCGTGCCATTCATGTGAAAATGTGCATGAAATATATAATGGAAATATAACACCTGCCTTGATATCTCTTAGAACTCTGGCCTGAGAAATATCAAGTGGGTGTTACAGGTGGGAGTCATTCTGTTAAAATTAGTACTTGAAGTAGATTACCAAACAGAAAGGTGTAGAGGCTAAAGAAGACAGCATTATCTTAGGGAGTATGAATTTTTCTCCGAAAAACCATGAACTTATAAAAGATGAAAGAAAGAGCATTAGGTACCCATGCATTGTTTTAAAATCTCATCATGTGTATTAGGAGTTGGAAGACTGATCTGCGAACCAAATTTGACCCATCACCTATTTTTGTAAATAAAGTGGCATTGGAATACAGTCAATGCTCATTTGTTTATATTTTGCCTATAGTGGCTGCCTTTGCACTACAAAAGTAAATTTGAGTAGTGGCAACAAAGATCATATGGCCCACAAAGCCTAAATATTTATTGTCTGGCTCTTTACCAAAAAGACTTGCTAGTTTCTAATACATGTGAATACAGACTGTGAGGTGAAAATTTTTTCCATTGTTTCGCTCTTTTTATTTAGAAAGTTTTCAAACTTAGAGAATAGCTCAAAGAACAGTACAGTGAAAGCTGTATGTGCTTTTCTAGAGCACTAATTAACAATTTTGCTACATTTTTTTAAATTGTCTTTAAATAGACCTTTGTGTGTGTGTGTCTTTGCTGAACTATTTGAAAATTGCCTGTATACAACATGACACTTTCACCCTAAATAACTCAGCATATATCTTCTAAGAATAAGGGCATTCTCATACATGACCACAATTCCATTTTTACACCTAGCAAAAATAACACTCTTTTAAGAATATCTAATATAAAATTTAAAAATGCTCCCAGTTCTCCCCAAATGTGTTTCTTATGTCCTTTTTTTTCTAGTCCAGGACACACTCCAGGGACACATGCTGCATTTGACTTTCTCTCGGGTCTTGTTAGTTTAGAACAAGTTCCCTTGGCTTTTCCCATCTTTCATAACATTTATTTTTAAGAGTATAATATTGTTTTGTAGACTGTTACACATTTTGAATTGATCTGATAGTTTCCTTATTTTGATTTAGAGTAAATATATTTGGTAGAATACTGCATCGGTAATATTGGTATATTACATCATATAAATTGGTACATAATGAAGTTACCACCTGTTGGTATGTTTAGATTACTTACTAAAGATAGTGACTATCAGCTCTTTTCACTATAAGGGAACCATTTTCCCTTTATGATTAATAAGTAATCTGAGAGTGACACTTTGAGATCATATGAAGATACATTCACTTAGTGGCTTTAAAATCAGTGTAGTGATTTCATAATTCTAATAAATAAACATTTTTCTATGAAGGGCATCTCCCTTTAAAAAAATACTATGAGCTCATAAATTCTTTTATTGTTCAGTGTTTTGTAATTCTTTACCATCAGGAATCCCTTCAGGGTAATTCTCATGTCCTTTTGATGTGATTGCATTACTCTTTGAGCAGATTACTTAATTTGAAATCTCATATTTATCCTAAATGTATCTGTTGGTGTTTTCTATACAGTTACATTGAGCTATTTATTCTTATCCAATGTTGAATTGCTCTGACAGTCTTTCCTAATTTCCGTCATTTTGTCTTTTGATTCTGTATTCAAAGAGAATGTTACAAGGGGCTTTCCAATACTTTATTCATTAACATCCATTCTGCTGCTTTTCATGTTTTTTTATTTCAGTAATTTTGTTTTTGTCTCAAAGAATCCTGTTTTTCTTGAGCTTCTTTTTTCATAGCACTTTGTTCCTGTTTGATACAGTATTCTTTTACATATATCTGGGAGTACTAATTAAAATTTTTCCAGCTATAAAATATGTCTCACCAGGAAACCATTTGCTCAGAGTGCTGACCTTTGTCCTTACTTTTGAGCTATAGACTTTGCATTTCTGTCTATTTGGAGACTAGAAAGTCTAGGACCCCTCCTACACTGTTGGTGGGAATGTTAATTTTTAAAAGCCACTATGTAGAACAGTATGGAGGTTCCTGAAAACACTAAAATAAAAAGACTAGAAGGGTAGACTTGATCAGTACATAAAGAGCTTTCTCAGTCATTTTGTGTGCTCCGTTTCCAGTTCTCACAAGGCTTTCCTCTCCAGAATTTGTGAGCTGACTGTGATCCAAAGGCAGACATTGTTTCACAGCTGAGAACTAACCATAAGAAGCACAGGCCTCCCTTAAGCAGAGTGTGGTGTAGTGGTCCTTGGGCTGTGCTGTGTGCACAAACTGAAGCCAAGTGAAGCTTAGGATAAATGCTCTTTGAACATTTCATAAATTCTAGACTTGGAGTGGGGGGTGTTCTTTCAACTTCTTGGATTGTTCCCATCCTTTGCCAGGAAATCCTAGGCTGCCTTCCTTCAGTTAGGACTTTATTTAGCATTAGTTAAGCAGAAACAGATAGTTAGAATGGAAGCTCAGAACTTGTAGATTTCATTGCTCTACCAGCTTGGTTTTCCCTGTTTATTGCAGCACTCTAAGTGAGCTGGGATACTGGTCTCTCCTCTACTACCTTCTTCTTAGATTATAAGACCTACCACACAAATCCTGCACTTCAGTTAACAGGCTGATTTCTAATGCATTCTCCATGATAACGGCTGCGAACAGCTCTTTTGGTAGACACTGGCATGGTTCCCCAGGCACTCCCCTCCTACCCCATAGCTCTTGGCCTTCTTTCTATCTAGGCTTCAGAGTTTATTGGAACCCACAGGGCACAATTCAGCAATCTCTCAGGTAGCTCTGTCCGTTGTACGTGTTCAGTCGCAGGCTTTTGACATTGGCTTTTCTGTTGATCTGAACCTATCATTTTTTGGAGGGGGTCATATTATGCCGCTTGTGGAATCTTAATTCCCTGACCAGGGATTGAACCCAGGCCTCCAGCAGTGAAAACACTGAGTCCTAACCACTGGACCATCAAGGAATTCCCAGAAACTCTTCTTAACCTTTAGGAATACTTTCAAGATTTTGTCTCTTGATTGTATCTTCCTTAGTTTTCCAGTGCTACTAAAGACAATTTTTCCTATTTATATTTTTTCCTAGGAATTTCAGTGAGATTTATGAAAGGAAAAGGTATAAGTGGGCTCAGCTCACCACCTTGTAAACAGAAGTCTGCACTAATTGTTTAGGGAACAATTAGAGGGAGAATTAGAGGAAAAACAGAGAATAATAATATCTGTTAAGTGCTTTCCTTGTATCCTTAATGATTTTATGTGTTTTACTTGTGTTTATTCATTTAATCCTCCCCAGACTTGGAGATGTTTAGATACTATTATGATTCCCTTTTTTACACATGAGAAAATTGAAGCACTGAGAGATTGGTAACCTTTAAGAAGTGGTAAAGTGAAGACTCCAATCCAAGGATGTCTGGCTTCAAAGCCTGACAATAAAAGAATGTTTTCAGTTCTTTCGAGAAATTTCCTAAGAAGGAAGGTATTATCAGTGATTATTAATTCCTTTAGAAATATGATTAAAACAGAAAAATAGTACTGGTATGTGGCAAGAGTTGAAGGAAGATGATGTTTTTACAGTGTAAAGACTTGAGTGTGTTGGTTGAGTATTGGGGATGATCCAGTTATGTGCACAAATTGAAAATGTAATATTATAAGAAAACATTCAGGGGAGAAACATACTACTAAATTAGACAAGAAGAGATGAATTTTTGAGACTGAATGAATGGTGTACCAGGTACAAATGTGAAGGAATGTTTTTTTCCCTGAAATGAGAGGGAAGAAAAAGATGATTGTTGATGTTAAGGAACTTTCTGGTGGGGTGAGAAAGAGTGGGGATGCCTGTGTTAAATTATCTACTTAGCTAGGTAGAAAGTTAAAGTTGTTTATTAAGGGAAGGCAGTGTAAAGAGCTATAATTGGGTACAGAAAAAAAGGTTTGGAGTAAGTGTTTTGGGAAACAATTACCAGTTTCTGATAATCATTATTAAATTTTTTGTGCCTTCTTCCCGGGAATTCTTTATAAATTCCTCATCTGGTTCTCCTTATATATATATATAATAATTCTTTACATATATATAGAAAGCCATAATAGTATTTAGTGTGGTAGACATTAGTGTATTACCAGGTACACTCCTTTCATTACTCAAATCAGTTAAAAAAAAAATTGGGCACATGTTATCAATTATCAGCAAAACTAGTAATAGCTACCACTAATTGAGAACCAACTGTGTTCTTTTTGTATTGTGCATGTGTGTGTGTGTGTTGGTGATTCCCCCCAGACATTGTTATCTTCGTTCCATAAAAAACTGAAGCAAAAGAAGATGAAATGACAAGTAACTTATCCAATTAAATGGTAGAGACATGGGTGAAGCAAGGGTCTTTTGTGTTCTGAAATCTGTGCTCCTTCTAGTCATTGTATTTCCCTTACGCTAGCCTGTAACTTCTTTTACTTGGTAGCATGAAAGGAGTGGTTCTTTGCCAGGCAGCTACTGAGTTATGGCCACAGACATGTATGTGTTCCTTTTTTTATTCGTATTCTTTTCCATTATGATTTATTACAAGATATTGAATATAGTCGCTGGACTATACAGTAGGACCTTGTTGTTTATTCATTCTATATACTGATACAACATTAATAGTTTACGTCTTCTAAGCCCAACTCCCAGTGCATCCCTCCCCCATTTCCCCTACTCCTGTAACCATAAGTCTGTTCTATGTGTCTGTGGGTCTTTTCTGTTTTGTAGATAAGTTTATTTGTGTTGTATTTTAGATCCCACATATAAGTGATGTCATGTAGTATTTTTCTTTCTCTTTCTAAAGACTTCGTTTAAGTATGATAATCTCTAGGTCCGATGTTGCATGGAAGGGCATTATTTCATTTTTTTAAGCTTAGTGTTATTGCAGTGTGTGTGTGTGTGTGTGTGTGTAATGTTGGCCAAAACGTTTGGGTTTTTCCATAAGATGTTACCAGAAAACNAAAGACTTCGTTTAAGTATGATAATCTCTAGGTCCGATGTTGCATGGAAGGGCATTATTTCATTTTTTTAAGCTTAGTGTTATTGCAGTGTGTGTGTGTGTGTGTGTGTGTAATGTTGGCCAAAACGTTTGGGTTTTTCCATAAGATGTTACCAGAAAACCTCAATGAATATTTTGGCCAACCCTACACACACACGAATCAAAAAACCTGAAAGAACAATCCTACATACACAAATGCCCAAGCTAGAAAACCTGAAAGAACATTTGGGCCGTCGCGCACACATACCCATCTTACTCGTTCATCTACTGATGAACCAGAAAACATGAAAGAACATTTTGGCCAATCCTACACACCCACACACCCATCCCCAAATACACACACACGCCTTCATCTACTGATGAACATTTAGATTCTTTTCTTGGCCACCACTGCTAGGCTTGTGGAATCTCAGTTCCCTGACCAGACATTGAACCCAGGTCCTTGGCAGTAAAAGTGTCGTTCTAATCACTGGACCCAGGGAACTGCTTACATTGTTTCCATGCCTTGGCTAATGTAGATAATGCTGCTATGAAGTGTTCCTTTTTTAAAGTAATATACATTACACTTAGAGTAGTTCTAAAACTTGGTATTATTTCATTATCTATGTTTATTCTACTAGAAGTCATTTATTTCTATTTATCTTTACAAATATGATTACTCAGAGTGACATACTGCAGTATATTCAGGGCCATCATTTCCATAATTGTTCCAAAGAATGTATGTTATTAGAGGTATTAACGTTCTAAAAAAAGGGGAGTCTCATGATAAAATGAATTTTGGAAACACTGCATATTGTATGTCCCCTTTGGAGAACTCAATGCATATTAGAGAATTAAAGTCTATAATAAAGATACATATTTTCCATCATTTCATTAATTTACTTGAAAATGGAATTTTGTTTGGAAGAATTTTCTTTTCATTGTCTTAAGGCATTAGCGTTCATTAGAACTCAGTTTAGTAAATGCTAATATATCAGTAGACTACAACTAAGCCTCTGTTTTGGCACATTCTGGTTAGCCTTTCATCAGCTGAGTGTGTTTCATTGCTGGAGCTACTTACAGATCATGTTTGGATGTATTCCAAATGAATACTGACTCGTTTATGCTAACCTTTAAATGGTGCCAATACATCTTGCTTCTCATTGCTTTTCTGCTACTGTTTCATTTTAAATAGTCTATGCTTTTTCAGCACACTTCAATTAGCAATGTTTGCATGTTTTTTATTCTTGCCATTTCAGATATGGGAGAAAGGACTACCATAAACGTAAGTGCAGATGGCAACAATGGAACCATAGAGGATGGTAGCGACAGTGAAAATATTCAAGCAAACGGAATTCCAGGAACACCCATTTCTGTTGGTTATACACCGTCCTTACCTGATGACAGATTGTCTGTCTCTTCCAATGATACTCAGGTAGAAATAAAGGGAAAAGTCCTCTTCATCTTAAACATTGATAGGCTACCAACACCTTGCGGTGAATATATCCAGTTGATAGTGCTGCTGATTTCAGTTTGAGGAAATAAAAACATTTTTTTTTAGTTGATACAAATCTGAGCAGTTTATTCCTTTAAAATATTGATTGCTAAATTTCCAACTTGGAATGTGTCTTGTAGGTGTTCATATCTCCCTCCCATTGAAATTACATTAAAAAAAAAATTCTTATCACATATTCATAGGATAATTCTAGTATACTAGGAGAAGAAAGAATTTTAGCTAGAGAACATTGTCTTTGATTAGGGCTACAGTGAAATCCAAACTGTAGTAGTGATAGGTCCTTCTCATCCTTCCTCCCCTATATTTGGTATATTTTTTCCTTACCTTTTTAGATAAGGGAATCCTACCCTGAATCATTGCCCCATACATAGGGGTAAGTCTTCTTGGCCTTGCTGGCCTTCATCAGTTAACAGTTTGTAAACATTGCCTGGGTAGTCTCAGCTGTCTTACGTCTTATCTGCACAGAGTAGACAAAATATAAAATAAGACAAAAAGATAAAATACCCAAAGACGAGTAGTAAAAAGCATAGCTTAGGCCGTGGATGAAATATCTTATCAAGGCATGATATGCTATTAATAGTTTCTGTTAGTAATAGTATAAACCAAGTAAACGTTAAGAGTTTGGTAGCTGGGGGAATGTTTTAAAAGAGATATTTATTGTTGGGGATGGGAGTGGCATGTCACCGTAAAGAAAAGCCATGTGGCCCGTTCCTCATCTGATTTTCCTTCCAATAGAACCCCACACCCTACTAATTGAGTAAAGTATATTGAAGACTGATATGATTTTATACTGGTAAATGCCTTTATTTACGTGGTGTGTTCACTCGTTTAGGAATCTGGAAATTCTTCAGGACCTTCACCTGGTGCTAAGTTTTCCCACATTTTACAAAAGGATGCCTTTCTAGTATTCAGGTCATTGTGTAAACTGTCAATGAAACCACTATCGGATGGACCACCGGATCCAAAGTAAGTCCTCAGCTGTTCTGCCTGACTGGTGCAGGTTTTGAAGCTTGAACCTTCTTTTGTCTTTGGGGTTTCTTTTTCCCTCTTTGTCTTTTAGGACCTTCAAAATTATATTTTAGGGTTATTTTACTTAAAAAGAAATTAAAAAACAGTGTCAAAATTTAGCTAGAGTAGATGCCTTGCACTATTTCTGAAAGCACATGAACAGCATTATAGAATTGTGTCTGGTTCATTGTAGGTGCTCAGCAGGGATTGAATGACTGAGTGAATTATTTTTTCAGTATAGTAAATAACACTGGAAGTAATGTAGCCCTTTACATGTATCCTTATGCTAGGCATCTGAAAGCTACCAATTGAAAGGTAATAAAACCTAAAAGAAATAAATCTTAAAAGTCAGAATATAATATAATAACATACTTATTAAGGTCTGAAAAAATGCCATAATTTCCTCCTGTGGGGAGCAGGAAATACTTTAAGAGAGGAGTCACTTGTCTGATTCTCATCGTATATATTAGTTTAGTTTAAACAGTAGAGAAGTGCCATTTTTCTAAGTCATAAATTGGCAAAAGTCTTTCCATTTAGATGATTCCAATGCAACTGATTCTTGCTGAAGACTGAGTTTGGAAGTTACTAGAGAGCTCTGCTCCTCTGATGTTGCAACATGATGTGTTATATAGAATGTCAGTTTTAGGAGAACTTTCTGGAATAAGAGCTTGGAGAAGGCCTGAGTGATTTTTAGAAAGGAATATTGAAGTAGGGGGAAGTACACTTTAAAATTCATTTTAAAACTCTTATTTCAGTTTCTAGATGTCAACTGGGAAGAAGACTGGAGACAGTTATAATATAAACTTAATTTAATTAATGTAAATTATCCTCCTACATGGTGGGCTTAAATCAAATACTAGGAAGTTTTGTTGGACCATAAAAAAAAACCTTCTTGACCACCAGAGTCATTAAATACTGGAACTGAATTTTGAAAGAGATCAGATTTTCCACCCCTAAAACTGTTATTTTTCCAGAATATATGATTTTCTGTCTTGAATGGTATTTTTCCAAAATTAATGATCTCATATATAGTTACATAATTTTCTTTTTTGTGTTTGCTTCTCTATATATTTTGTGGCCTTTCTAAGATGATGATCCAGGAATTGTTCTTTAAGCTGGAATCATATTAATAATTTGAAACTACCCCATGAAAAACTGCAAACCTGTAATTTCCAGCTTCTTTTGCCTGTCAGAAGTATACTTGTGTTTACTTACAAGACAGTGATTTGCTCATTTCTTCATTGATAGATATCGTATACTTAGTAGATACTTAATGTTTAGATAAGTACATGAATAAAATCCATTGATTATTTTGATCCATGCTAACAAGGCATTCTGTTAGATGCTGGGAATACAACTGGTAAAACATTAAAACTCCTGTGTTAGAGAATGGTAAGCTACAGGATTTAGTTACCGTTGGAATTGAGCAAAAAGGGTGATTAAATGTGAGCTAGACTAGGAAGTAGCAGTAGTGGATAAGCCTGGGAAAGCTCAGCATCAATACCTGGCCCACTCTGTATGTTCCTGTAGCTATTCAGTTTTAGCTCTCACTGTTTCTAACTTGATTTATCTACTTTTTGGCAGAGTGGTTGGTTTTGGTTTTGGTAATACTATATTTGCTGTACATACAGATTCTTAGATTCAGAGGCAAAGGTAGGCCATCTTGGAAACATGACTATGTATTAATGAGCTGTGATATTATTGGTTCCATTTCATTTCAAAGATGGCAGTATTTTTTGTGATTCCTATTTGCATAAAATTAAATATTCCCTGTCAGTTTTAGGTCCTTGAGTCACTTGAGACTTTAACCATAAAAATTTTAAGGTAGAAATCAAGAGAAATTAAGTTTACTATATGGTGGAAATGTGACTGAGTACAATTTGGAATAAATAAACATAAGAACCATCTGCTAAGCATTTAAATGTGTCCTATATTTGCAAAGTTGCCAAGGATAAATCACTCAATCTCCTTGGTCTATTGGACTTAAAAAACCTGTTTCAATGGGATAAAAATTGTATTTGTGAAATGTTGATAATTAAAATTCTAGATATTGATCAGAAAAATAAAATTCTAAATTTAAACTTAAATGTATTTTTCAGCTTTTCATTATAAAAATATTTATTAATAGAGTGAATGGGTAAGCTACCTAAGAGATACAAGTATTCTAAAAGACTCTATTTTTTTTTTAAGTTTAAATGGTTACTGAAAAACTAAGCCTTAAATAATGCTTTGTTAATGCCCTAAATAGTGTTTTTTATTACTGTTCAGGATTTTTGAGTAGCATAACTTGGAAAAAAGTACTTTGGAACCTATTTATACTAAATTTGGCCCTTCGTCTGAGAAGTTCATAATGATTTCTAAAGAGTGAACTACATTTGTGAAAGAAGGGAAAAAGGCATAAATCTTTTCTTGTTCAAAGGAACAGTAAGCTGATGTTAGATATGTGTGAATGATTGTTTTCCCGTTTAAAGAGTTCTTGAAGTTATGTGGTGGAAGAGAACACCAGTGGAACTACCTATTACCAGTGGATAAACTTACTTGTGTACTTTTTTTATGCTGTAGAGTTTTCTCTTTTCTTTCCATGTAAAGGTTTATGAAATTACATGGTATAGGAAATATCTTTGGAACAACCCGTTGTCACCATGATGCTAAACTTGTCCACATACTGTGCCTTCTTTTTTGTATTTTAGGTCTCATGAGTTACGATCCAAGATTCTTTCACTGCAGTTACTTCTATCCATTCTGCAGAATGCAGGACCTATTTTCAGGACAAATGAGATGTTTATTAATGCTATAAAGCAGTATCTGTGTGTTGCACTCTCAAAAAATGGAGTTTCATCTGTCCCAGAGGTTTTTGAGCTTTCTCTTTCCATATTTCTTACTTTGTTGTCAAACTTCAAGACACATTTGAAGATGCAGATTGAGGTATGTTCTGCATTTAGGCATTGTTGGATATTTCATTTGTTTCATGTTAAATAATATTTTAACACACTGGGAAGTTTAGAACGTGAAATAATATTTGTGTACTGTTGTGTTAACATTTGCCTACAGAATGCTAAGTACTCAGTAAGCACTAAGAATGCCAAATCAAATTAAAACATAGCTCCTCCTTTACGGAGTTTATAGTAGTTCCACGAATGATTTTAATTGTCTTGAATTAATTTGGTCCTCATAATAACTTTCCTATTGTATGTATAGTACGTAATAGTGAATTTGGTTATCTTGAAAGGAAGCTCTAAATAAATACTTTGTCTACGTGGTTTTAAGCTATTTAAGTTTTTAGTACTTTAAAGAGGTGATCATGAAGAATTATATTTTAAGGGTTATATTTAGGAGATTTGAAATTTTAACTTTTGTATTTTTTCCCCAGTGTACTTATTATATTCCTCAAGTTTTCTCTCAACATCTTTGAAACTAGAATAACAGTTACATCATTCTAAAATATTTCCAGAGACTTTGCAAAATGAAACTAGGGAATGTTTCCAACCTTGACATGTATTATGCAAGTGTACCAATTCATGATCTTTTTTTTTCACACCTTCATGTAATTCAGTATATAAAAACAGTACTTTATGTACCTATTTAAAGGGTTTCTTGTTACAATTTGTCCTTTGTGGAAATATTGTTTTGATTGGGACATGATATATTTTAGAAACACTTTTCTGCTAGGCACCTTGTACCTTCATGTTTTGCTTGATATGGTATGCAGGTTACATTTTAATTTTTAATCCTGACTCAAAACTAATAATTTATTAGCTCAGGAAGGATAAATTATTATTTTCCCAGAGTTTTGATATCTCCTTTATTGTAAATGTTCTGTAGTATCAAAATTCATGTAGAACATTATTATGGGAATGAGACAGAATAAAGCTTTGGTATTTAAAGTAAAAATTTTTTAATTTGGGTCCTATTTTTGGACAGGAAGCAGTTTCTGGTACATTTTTGTTGTAAAGTTTTTGAAGTTTGCCATATATATGTTAAAATAATACAAGGCAAAACTAGAAAGTTACTACTTTTAGAAAGTTTTTTCTCATTATCTTCAAGAACTACAAATAAGAGACTTTAAAATAAAAACTTGTGGAACTTTTGCTTCTGTAGCAAACCAAAAGTATTTCATTTGATGATGAGGCATTTAAATTGACATTAGAGAATTTTGGAAGACTTTTGTGCATTCAATTACTACTACTTTGAGATGACTACTTTAAACACTATTTAGATGACTGTGTGAAGTATAAATTCTTATGGAACCAGGTACCATAAAGCTCATTTAAGTTGTGATTACTGTTTCTATAAAGTAAATTTGATATAAAAAAAATTTGTGTAGGCATGAATTTAAAGGGAAACACTTACAGAAATTTCCTGTCTGTTCATAGATGGTAGATTCTCATTAAAACTATTGTAGTAATAGTCTGTTGTTGTTGTTTTTTTTTCACATGATCAGGTTTATTTCACTCTCGATTGTCCCCTGTGGGGAGAATATGAAGATAAAACAAGATAAATATAGATATGCTTTTGAGAGTATTGAACATATTCAAATACAGGATGAACTGTGTTCCAATTGGAGAAAAGCCAACATAAGACAACCTAAATTTGCAAAACAGAATTGAGATGATTGTTACATGAAGATTTATGAGAATATTCACTTCAGAGTTTTATAATATGATTTTTCCTTGGGTAGTACTTACATATCTATTTCAGAAAATACAGTTTATACATACTTTTTCAAGACAATATCTTTTATGTGAAGACAAAGTACTTCTGTTATTTTACATGTTATTTCATGATAGGTGCTCTGTAAATCTATACAGTTTTTTTTTTAGAGCCACTGTTGATTGACATGGTGTCTTAAATTACTCTGATAGTCTTTTGATTATTAGTGCAGTTCAATAACCTATGCTGCTGCTGCTGCTAAGTCACTTCAGTCATGTCCGACTCTGTGCGACCCCATAGACAGCAGCCCGCCAGACTCCCCATCCCTGGGATTCTCCAGGCAAGAACACTGGAGTGGGTTGCCATTTCCTTCTCCAATGCATGAAAGTGAAAAGTGAAACTGAAGTCGTTCATTTGTGGCGAACTCTTCGTGACCCCATGGACTGCAGCCTACCAGGCTCCTCCTCCCTCCATGGGATTTTCCAGGCAAGAGTACTGGAGTGGGTCACCATTGTCTTCTCTGTCAATAACCCATAGATAGTAGCTAAAGACTTTTTCCTCCGGTTTCTACAAATTTGTGTCTTTTATTTATCCCAGAAATGAGAGAGATTCACACTGATTCAAGGCACCATTAGAGCTTCTCATCTTTCCATGGTGTACTTACTCCAGACGAAATATCCAACAGTTCCATTTCTTAAACAGTTAGGTCCAAACAACTAAACAATAGTTTTTCTGAACAATGAAGTCTGCATTAAATTGAAGAAAGTAGGGAAAACCACTAGCCCATTGAGGTATGACCTAAATCAAATCCCTTACGATTATACAGTGGAAGTGACAAATCGATTCAAGTGATTAGATCTGATAGAGTGCCTGAAGAACTATGGACTGAGGTTTGTGACATTGTACAGGAGCCAGTGATCAAAACCATCCCCAAGAAAAAGAAATGCAAAAAGGGAAAATGATTGTCTGAGGAGGCCTTACACATAGCTGTGAAAAGAAGAGAAGATAAAGGCAAAGGAGAAAAGGAAAGATATACCCATTTGAATGCAGAGTTCCCAAGAATAGCAAGGAGAGATAAGAAAGCCTTCCTCCAAGATCAGTGTAAAGAAATAGATGAAAACAACAGAGTGAGAAAGACTAGAGATCTCTTCAAGAAAATTAGAGCAAGGGAACATTTCATGCAAAGATGAGCACAATAAAGGACCAAAATGGTATGTACACAACAGAAGCAGAAGATATTAAGAGCTGGCAGGAATACACAGGAGAACTATACAAAAAAGATCTTCACAACCCAGATAATCACAATGGTGTGATCACCAGCGTAGAGCCAGACATCCTGGAATGCAAAGTCAAGTGGGCCTTAGGAAGCGTCACTACGAACAAAGCTAGTGGAGGTGATGGAATTCCAGTTGAGCTATTTCAAATCCTGAAAGATGATGCTGTGAAAGTGCTGCACTCGGTATGCTAGCAAATTTGGAAAACTCAGCAGTGGCCACAGGACTGGAAAAGGTCAGTTTTCATTCCAATCCCAAAGAAAGGCAATGCCAAAGAATGCTTGAACTACCACACAATTGCAATCATCTCACACACTAGTAAAGTAATGCTCAAAATTCTCCAAGCCAGGCTTCAGCAATACGTGAACTGTGAACTCCCTGATGTTCAAGCTGGTTTTAGAAAAGGCAGAGGAACCAGAGATCAGATTGCCAGCATCCGTTGGATCATCAAAGAAACAAAAGAGTTCAAGAAAAACATCTGCCTTATTGACTGTGCCAAAGTCTTTGACTGTGTGGATCACAGTAAACTGTGGAAAATTCTGAAAGAGATGGGAATACCACACCACCTGACCTTTCTCCTGAGAAATCTGTATGCAGGTCAGGAAGCAACAGTTAGAACTGGAATAGAACAACAGATTGGTTCCAGATATGGAAAGGAGTACGTCAAAGCTGTATATTGTCACTGTGCTTATTTAACTTATATGCAGAGTACATCATGAGAAACACTGGGCTGCATGAAGCACATGCTGGAATCAAGTTTGCCGGGAGAAATATCAATAACCTCAGATATGGAGTTTCTCCTGAGAAATCTGTATGCAGGTCAGGAAGCAACAGTTAGAACTGGAATAGAACAACAGATTGGTTCCAAATATGGAAAGGAGTACGTCAAAGCTGTATATTGTCACTGTGCTTATTTAACTTATATGCAGAGTACATCATGAGAAACACTGGGCTGCATGAAGCACATGCTGGAATCAAGTTTGCCGGGAGAAATATCAATAACCTCAGATATGGAGGTGACACGATCGTTATGGCAGAAAGCGAAGAAGAACTAAAGAGCCTCTTGATGAAAGGGAAGTACTTTCATTTGAAAGAGGTGAGTTAAAAAGTTGGCTTAAAACTCAGCATTCAGAAAACTAAGATCATGGCATCTGGTCCCACCACTTCATGGCAAATAGATAGGGAAACCGTGTCAGACTTTATTTTTCTGGGCTCCAAAATCACTGCAGATGATGACGGCAGCCATGAAATTAAAAGATGCTTGTTCCTTGGAAGAAAAGCTATGACCAACCTAGACAGCATAGACATTACTTTGCCAACAAAGGTCCGTCTAGTCAAAGCTATGGTTTTTCCAGTGGTCATGTATGGATGTGAGAGTTGGACCATTAAGAAAGCTGAGCACCAAAGAATTGATGGTTTTGAACTGTGGTGTTGGAGAAGACTCTTGAGAGTCCCTTGGACTGCAAGGAGATCCAACCAGTCCATCCTAAAGGAGATCAGTCCTGAATATTCATTGGAAGGACTAATGCTGAAGCTGAAGCTCCAATACTTTGCCCACCTGATGCGAAGAACTGACTCATTGGAAAAGACCCTGATGCTGGGAAAGATTGAAGGCCGGAGGAGAAGGGGATGACAGAGGATGAGATGGTTGGATGGCATCACCGACTCAATGGACATGAATTTGAGTAAACTTCGGGAGTTGGTGATGGACAGGGAGGCCTGGCGTGCTGCAGTCCATGGGGTCACAAAGAGTCAGACACGACTGAACCACTGAACTGAACTGAAGTCTGCATTTGAGGGCGGGGTTGGAAGCACATATAAATTGAAAGAAAAAATGTTTTATGTCATTGTTAAATAGTTAGCAGTTACTGACTACTGAAATATATGAGCCTAGAGGACGCTGCACAACTTCTCAGACCTTGAAATCAAACTGGACACTGCCACCCTCATTTCTTCCTTTGATTTTCATGCACTACCTGCTTCTTTTCATAGCAACCACTAAACCCCACGTTTGCGAAAATGATGATGTCATTGAAAGGAATGTAGTGTGATCTAATTGATGATGAATCTGTGAACAGTATTTTGAGGTATCCACAGACACTCAGAGGGACTGTTTTATTTCCCTCTGAATTTTCCCTCAGTTTCTCGTGGCATCCCTCTTGAGTTTGCTGCAACATTCTGGGGCGCCTTGGTGCAGTATTCGGGAACTGTGGCTGCAAATATGCATTGAATGCCTACAATATTTGCCATGCAGGGTAGACACAATGCTTAGCAAGAATGACTTGTATCTACCCTCTAAGAGCTTACAGTCTTACAGGAAGTACTGACATTGGGCAAGTCAGAAATATGTTAAATTTTGTGAAAGAAAAGCTCATTACAGGGGTACATCACCCATTTTGGGAGGAGAAGATGTTAGTATAAATATGAATTTTTGGATTCATAATAGCATGTGCCATAAAAGTTATTATGTTGTTCTAGGTTTTCTTTATCACTCATCCCCTCTTAAGTTACAGTTACTTTTCCAAAAATGAGTCTGAAAATTCTTAGCTCTTAAATTGAAATTAATTAGGTTAATTAAACCCTTTGTGCTGGACATTAGTTGATGTAAAGAATAGTTAGAAATAGTTTTATAGTTTTCAGACCGAGATTTCCACTTGTGTGAATAATTATAAAAATATAACAGTATATGAGAATTAGATCCTTTTTATTATGTAGATGATAACATTAGTTACTTTAAAATCTAGGAACCCTCAGGCTTGCCCAGTACTATAATGTCTGAAAAAAAATGTAACTGATGAATAGAATATAGTTTATGGTCTACGGGGGATTAAAAAATGAAATAGGAGTTTTATTAGTTTTGTAAATATAATCTCCCAGAACTCCAGGTTTTTGCAGATTTCATTTGTAGTGACTGTGATAACAGAATATGGTGATGTGAAGTACAGTTCTTTATTGCAAAGGCCAGTGGGAGTGACCAACTCAAGTTATTGAAGTCCTGACACTTCAGAACTCTAAAGGAGGTGAACCCGAGGACCCTGGTCCTGATGTTTGCTTTATGACTAAGGGACCTTTACAAAGTGATCACATATATGAATTATAAACAATGTTTTAAGTAGAGGTTTTTCCCTAATCACAGGTGTTCTTTAAAGAAATTTTCCTATATATTTTGGAGACCTCTACCAGCTCATTTGACCACAAATGGATGGTTATTCAGACATTAACAAGGATTTGTGCAGGTATTTGAAATTACCCTTCTTTATTATCTCTTTCTTACTGTGAGATATTTAAAAGGCCATATTCTAGATGCCTTTTGTTAAAATTAACATACCGCTCTGTTACAGATGCTCAGAGTGTAGTGGATATATATGTAAACTATGATTGTGACTTAAATGCAGCAAACATATTTGAACGACTAGTAAATGATCTGTCAAAAATTGCCCAAGGACGAGGCAGTCAGGAGCTTGGTATGAGTCATGTTCAGGTAAGAACTTGAAAGACGTTTTCAAACTGGAACTTTGGCAAGGAAGAGCTGTTTGTTTTCCTTAAAAGGTTTGTTGTTGTTTTAATTGCTTTTATGAATTCTTTTGTAGGAACTGAGCCTAAGGAAAAAAGGTTTAGAATGCTTAGTGTCAATTTTGAAGTGCATGGTTGAATGGAGCAAGGATCAGTATGTGAATCCCAACTCACAGACAACCCTTGGTAAGCTGATATTTGAACCTAATTTTTCATCATTTAAGTAAGTAATACTGTGAGGATGGTTGCAGATGCCACTGAACCAGTTTCATGACATCTTTCCCATTTAGCTGATGAAGCAGAGTTCTCTGTGAGTTAAATAACAAAGCTTAAAATTATGAATTTCCCAACTTAGTTATCCGATCTTTTTTCTTTCTAAATCTTTCAAAAGCATTTTGAATATCATATTAAAGTGAATCATGTTTATGCAGTTTTGTTGAAGTTAGTTGAAAGTTGAAAGTTAAGTCGTTCAGTCGTGTCCGACTCTTTGCGACACCATGGACTGTAGCCCACCAGGCTCCTCCATCCATGGGATTCTCCAGGCAAGAATACTGGANCATTTTGAATATCATATTAAAGTGAATCATGTTTATGCAGTTTTGTTGAAGTTAGTTGAAAGTTGAAAGTTAAGTCGTTCAGTCGTGTCCGACTCTTTGCGACACCATGGACTGTAGCCCACCAGGCTCCTCCATCCATGGGATTCTCCAGGCAAGAATACTGGAGTGGGTAGCCACTTCCTTCTTCAGAGGATATTCCTGACCCAGGGATCGAACCCAGGTCTCCCACATTAGAGGCAGATGTTTTAACCTCTGAACCACCAGGGAAGCAGTTTTGTTAGAGGATAATTATAGAAGAAACAAAAACCAGAAATATTCTAAGAAGATTGACTTGTTCATTTATGTTTGACATTTACCCTTAGAGAAAAACTCACAGCTGCAGGGTCATCTTGGTGTTATCTTAGTCAAGAGTGCTTTGAGGGGAAACTATTCCAAAACTGTTCCTTGAGCTGAGAGCAGAAACCCAGTGAATACTCAGCTCTGTAGTTGTGAAAAGAACTGATGGTGCAAATTGTACACGTACTGATTGCAGTGTGTTGTAGTATCAGTGTGTATGATCTGTTATGACATTTAATATGTTATTTGTATTAATAAGCAACATGAAAGTATCTTGCCTTATTTGAGAAATCTTTTTCCTTTGACAGAATAATTTATTGAGGCAGTTTTTCTACTTAACAGGTCAGGAAAAGCCCTCAGAGCAAGAGACGAGTGAAATAAAACACCCAGAGACAATAAACAGATATGGAAGTTTAAATTCCCTGGAGTCAACGTCATCATCAGGAATAGGCAGCTACAGCACACAGATGTCTGGCACTGATAATCCGGAGCAGTTCGAAGTCCTCAAGCAGCAAAAAGAAATAATAGAACAAGGGATAGACTTGTGAGTGTATGATTTTAAGGAGAAATGTTACTGAATATTCCTCTACCAGTTCCGTGCCGCCGTGTCCTGGGTTTCTTTACATCTTTGGATTATATTTAGTCCCTTCTTATTCCCACCCTTCAGTGAATAAAATGAGGCACAGTTCTCCCAGACCGAAGACTTCCGGTGACTCCTTAGTCCGCGCCCCTTGTTTGTTGGAGTCTAGCCCAGACAGACCCTTGTGATGTGCATTAATTTTGTACCTTGTTTTATGTGCTGTTGAACATCATCCGAGCAGTTTTGCTTTGTTCATTTAGCTCAGTTAAAGAATCCCTGATTGTATTCCCTAAGCAGGTGATAACTCAAAAAATTTCAAGTATAGAACGTTTCCTGCTAGTGTTGCTCCTTTATAGGTTTCATATTTTCCTCACTTCAGTTACAGATGTGTTACTCTTATTAGTGATTTATTGTTATTGCTTGCATTTTTATATGTTGATAAGGTGATCACCTCCTTTTCAGACTTGAATACTGTACCAGACCTTGCTCTTGTGAAGTCAGTTTTCCTGCTAAGCTGTGTGCTATCAGCTCCTGGGCTGTTTTGGGTCTAAATAGGCCCATACTGCTTTCCTTCCTCTTATCACCCATCTCTTGTTTCAAAGAGATTCTCTAAGGAAAACTGAACTTGGTGGCCTTTCTCCATGACTCTCAATCCATGAATCTAAACTGTTAAAAAAAAAGTTCCCTTGTATGTTTACTTGACTTGCTACTTCCACTGTAAAGCATTTCTTCCTGAATCTTAAGCAGCAGCTTTTGCTAAGTGTTCAGGGGTCCCTTTTCACTGTTAATGTAAAAGAAAAAAAGTTGATAAAATGTACACATACTCATTGTCATAAAACTATAAAATCTCAAAAGTAGCCTCAGAAACAGCCATCAGTACTTCATTTATTCTAACTGTTCAGTCAGTATTTATTGAAGTCCCATCTGTAAGGCTCAGAGAACCGCACTCTGAAAAGGACACTCAGGGACAGCCTCTAGTGGACTGACAGAGTTTACTATCTAACTGTGCAGTTTTATAATTCTCAGGGAATAGAGCATAATGCAGACTTGCACGTAGCCATTCCAGATAAACATTAAAGCATTCAAGCATAAAATACAGTTCCCACCGCCCAAGCCATAACATAGCTTTGGCGAAACTCTAAAGGGAGTCTTATCATGAAACAACAGTCCTTGCTCTCAGAAGCAGGTGGTCAGAAGGAAGCCTTCGAATGCCTCAGGGCCGGGGTATTGACCTTTCGTCATCCGTTCCCATCCTTGGGCACTCAGTGAACACTCATAACCCTTTGTTATGCTCGTCCCAGCTTCCAACCTTCGTCAAGAGTGGAGCAGATACATTTTCAGTATTTGCTTAAAGCCTTCCAGCTCCTCCAC
>SJYX01015431.1:109876-205121 GCA_006410675.1 Oreotragus oreotragus
TGGCATCATGGACTCGATGGACGTGAGTCTGAGTGAACTCTGGGAGTTGGTGATGGACAGGGAGGCCTGGCATGCTGTGATTCATGGGGTCGCAAAGAGTCGGACCTGACTGAGCGACTGAACTGAACTGATGCATGAATTAGCATGCGTTGAGTATACACTTGTCCACGAGGCAGTTAACCTCAGCATGGACTGGGAGAGCAGGCAGATTGGTTAGGCAACGCCAGTAGTCAGACTTCAACTCTTCTTTCTTCTGCCTCCTTGTTGTCTACAAGCAACTTATTTCCATTGGTTCACCTATCATTACACATTAACAGAAGCTAGAAGTAGGGGTGATAGAAGGAGATGGGGAAGGTTAGGATCATGGGAGAGCTCAGGGGGTTGGAAATCACTACTTGACATGCACCACAAATTATATCACTCTGGCATTCCTAGATCTGACCAGCGTCAGGAGCTACCTGTGCCTGGCTCCATTCTCAACATTCTATATGTATAGACAGTGGTGATTAAAGTAGAGCTAAAATTGGGCTACAGGCGTGAGATTAGGGTAGTGGCTTAGTAATACAGAAGGAGAGCTCCTGCCTTTTTGAGCAGCTTCCACTTGGAAATGAAATCTCAAGCTTCATCAACAAGAACAGATTGCAGCAGCAAAATGCTGCTGAAAGGTTATTGATGTTCAGTTGCCAAGTCGTGTCTGACTCTTTGCGACCCCATAGACTGTGGCTGTTGACAGGAGAGAGTCCAGAAGGCCTGTGTAATATGTGTTTCTAGAAGTTGATGAAGAATTATAGGGTGGGAGTCAGAGGCTCTGGAGATAATGTTAGAAGGGATAGTGGAGTATAAATGGCCTCTTTGGGGAGCAGAGGAGTGGGCCTGAGGAATGTTAGTAAGTTCTCCCCTATTTTTAGACAAGGAATAAGAAGTGCAGAGAGATTAGGACACCTAGAATCAGAGAAGCTGTGAGCTGAGTGCAGTGCGAAAGCCTTTGTTAAATCCCTGTGCGAGTGGCAAAGGCTGTTAAATCCCTGACCAGTGGCAAAGGCTGGCCCAGAAGTCGGCGTCTGGGCCCTTACTGCCGTCCAGCACCAGCCGGCAGTTCACAGGGTAGTGTCATCCTCTTCTACCTGAAAAGCCGTAAAGTGTATTGATCAGGATTTCATTTTTACACCTGAGTAGATGCCAGTTATCTGATTTCATTTTCTTTTTCGTACCCACATAATGACATCTTCCTATCCCTCTTTCTCTGGCCTGCTCTGTGTACAGTGAGGAAGTCACTGAGAGAGCTGGGTGTGGGAAGCGGGTGGCAGTGGGCTGACATTCTGCAGTCATCCTGCATGTGAGGCCTCTGTTTTCTTGTTAACTCAGGAAGTCCCTCAAGTCACACAGGTGAACCATGGCCCCTCGTCTGTTCTCCTAGCCCTTGTTTGGGCTGTTCCCTGGTGCTTTCAGTGTGACAGATTTGTGCCTACTCTTTTCCCTTTGCATAGATTTCCTGCATATCCCTGAAGCCTAGTTGAGGATTTTTTTTTCCCCCCATTTTTGAGGTGAAATTCATATAACGCAAAATGAACTGTTTTGAAGTGAACAGTTACTGGTATTTCGTACCTTCAAAGTGTTGTGCAATCACCACCTTGATACAGTTCCAAAATACTTCACCCCCAATAAAGTCCCATATCCATTAAGCAGTTCTTCCACGTTCCCTGCCTTTCCTTAGCCTCTGGCTGGCACCAGTCTGTTTTCTCTTTTATGGATTTATTACTCTGGATATTTCATCTAAATGGAATCATATGTTATATGGCCTTTGCATCTGGCTTCTTAGGACCATTTTGAATTAGTATTCATTGGTTGTGTTGATTTTATGCTGAAACATCAAAATATCATTCTTAAAGGCTTTATATATTAAATGCTAATAGTGTTTGCTGTTTCAGACGTAGCCAGTGAAAAACAAAGAAGACTCCTGTATAACTTAGAGATGGAACAGATGGCCAAGACCGCTAAAGCTCTCATGGAGGCTGTGAGCCACGTTCAGGCACCTTTCACAAGTGCAACACATTTGGAGCATGTGAGACCCATGTTTAAGGTAAGAGTTATTAATGACTTTCGGTTGCAGTATATACATTTATATATACTGCTGTTCAGCATATTTTTAAGTTAAGGCAGTGCAGTGATACAGCCCATTAATATAGATCCAGAAGTGAAACCCATATTATTTAGGTATGCATGATTAGTAATTGATAGGTGGGCTAATCTGAGGGCTCTGAGTGCTCCTGGGGCCCAGTAAGTAGCACTGGGAACAAAAGGGAGCTTTCTTGTTTGTTTATTGATCTAGTAAGGATGGTACTTACTGCTTCTTTATAATTTGATTTTCCATTTCTTCTTCATTTTCCTATGCTTTTTCTCTATCCTTTCTTTAAATTCCAGAATGAGTAAGCAGTACGTCATAAGGGTTATAGGGAAGTGGACGGGAGTCTAGTCAAGGAAAGTGGAAATTTTTCCTAGAGAAGGAAAAATGGGTCAAGTACATGTCCATTTGTGAGACAGTGCAGTTAGATGGTCTATGGAGGTTAAAGGTTATCACTTGAGTTCTTCAGACATTAACTGCATTTGGGTGGGTAGTAAAAGATGATGATATTTCAGCTCTTATATGTTATAGTTCTACCCTTGCTTTAAGGTCATCACGTGTGATCGTGATACTTCTAAAAGTTGATGGAGAGTTACAGGCTTAGAGTGGGACCTGAATGTTAGAAGAAATAGTGGAGTATAGCTGACCTTTTACTGTAAAATAGGAAATGAGATTGAAATTAAGAGTACTTATTATGAAATAAATTACAAACCAAGTTTTTGTTTTATTTTGAATAATCCTATACCTTTGTTTTGTTTGCAAATGTTTTTGGTAGACAGGAAGTGGAGGATGAAAAAACAAAAAGAATAAGGAACCAGTCATAATTCTGCCACTCAGAACATTTCTCTTACTATATTTACATATTACTTTTTCTCTTGTTAAACAGTTGTGATCCTACTGTGTATAGAATTTTGTAACTTGCTATTTCTCACATGAGTGTTTTCCCATGTTATTGGGAATTCTTTGTAAATAGTTTTCATGATCTCTTCTCCGGATTAGGTGTCATTTGTTTCTTCCTCTGAGCTGGAATTGAGAACCTTTCCTCTCTCTGCCATTTCTACTGTCGTTACCTTTTCAGACAGTGCCCTTCATTTCTCACTCCTAATGCTGGAGTGTTCTCCTGGCTGGTGTCTGTGTCTACTTCTGTGCTTCTCTTACCCATTTACAGAGCACAGAATGTTTAAAATACAAATGAACTGTCACATTCTTCCTTAAAGCTATTCACTGATTTTGCAACTGTGGTAAAACCTACCACAACCCGAGGGTCCGAATACCACGTGTGATCGGCTCCACCTGCCTCCAGCCTCATCATTAGATTTCCTCTTACCGTGCTACAGTCACATTGGCATTCTTTCTATTTCTAGAATGCCCTAAATTATTTTCTCATCAGAGCATTTGCACAAGCTGTGTCCTTTGTCTAGAACGCTCTTTCCTTCGATGCCCAAGTCGTTTCTGCTTTCGGTGTTACTTTCTTAGTTCTGCCCTGGGCTGTGTAAGTCAGGTCTCCTTTCATATGTGCTATGTTCTTCCTTCACTGTATTTATGTGTATTTACACATTTATTTATTGTAAACCTTAATGTCTGTGCTAGACTTTAAACTCTGAGAGGTAAGGGAGTACATCTGTTCTGGTGACTTTTCTCAAAGTCTGACACAGTTCCTGGCTTGGAGTTAGTGCTCAGTAAGGAAGCATTGGTTGCGTCAAAGAATAAATGAAAGATTCCTAGAAGTGATGTGATATTAAGGGATGTAGTTAAGAACCTTTTCACATATGGCCAGATCGTTTTCTACAGAGGTTTATACACTTGAGCAGAAAATTTCACTGTCCCCTGGCTGTTACTTAGGTATAATTTGATAATACAGATCATTCTTTAATTTGCAGTGGGGTTGTCACACGCTTAAGAAGCTTATACTTCTCCTTGTATATATTAGAGATGTGTTGTTTCTTCACTTAGCATAGGATGCGTAATGCATTACTCTCCTGTGATGCTTTGTATTTTAAAGTCCTGCACCCCACCCCAGTACTCTTGCCTGGAAAATCCAATGGACGGAGTAGCCTGGTGGGCTGCAGTCCATGGGGTCGCTAACAGTCGGACAGACTGAGCGACTTCACTTTCACTTTTCTCTTTCATGCACTGGAGAAGGAAATGGAAACCCACTCCAGTGTTCTTGCCTGGAGAATCCCAGGGATGGGGGAGCCTGGTGGGCTGCCGTCTATGGGGTCACACAGAGTCGGACACGACTGAAGTGACTTAGCAGCAGCAGCAGCAGCCTGTCATATGCTTCCCATAGCATCTCTGTGTAGTGGCAGTCCAGGTACTAAAGAGGAGGAAACGAGGTTCAGAAAAAAAAGAGGTAGAATCAGTGGCACGGCTAAGACTGAAAGTTAGGCACCGTGACTTACGTTGCTTTGTTTAGGAATTGAACTTCTGAGCTTCCTGAGGTTACAAAGCTGGGGTAATTCTGCCTTACTAATGCAGAAATTGGTTTTTAGATATTTTTAAAATTCCAATTATTGTTTCTGTACCATGTTGTCATAAATACTCTTTATCTGTATGACTATATATAGTTCTGCTTCATTTTGATTTATTAAAAGAAGCAAATACTCTTAGACATTTCAAAGTTACACACACACATATATACATGCCAATATATACACACCAGTATATACATATATTTTTTGATATCAGGACTTTCAGTAGTCAGGGACACCTCTCTTTTTTTAAATTTTATGTTACAGTTTCAGAAGGTATTCAGTTTTGATAAAATTTAGTGTTTGTTGGCTTTCATAGTCTGTAAAGAAGATGTATTTTATTTCACTGTATTTTAAATTATTGTCCAACTAGGAGCTAGAGATACCACTGCTGTCTCAATGTAAAATATTAATATTTTCACTACAAAAAATAAGTCTAAATGACACCCACAGAACAGGCTTAAAGAAAAGAGAGTAACGTAAGTCTTACAAGTAGAAAATGGTTAAAAGGATTTTTTTGGAAATAAAATTAGTCCATGAAATATTGCAAGAGACACAGCTTGCAGAGAGAGAAGAGTTCTGAAGTCAGGGGTAAAACCAATATAATTTATGAATATAGACTATCCCCATTTTTTATTAATGTGAATAACTCATAGGTGCTGTGCTTAAAATGTATCTACCATCTTCTCTTGAATTTACAGTTTTGCTCTCCCACTTACTTAAGCCCAGGCAGCATTATATAGTTTCTCCTCTTTTTCTAAGAAAGCTCTCCCAATAACTATACCTAGAAACTTATTGCTCTTTTAAAGAACTTCTCACAAATCATTTATTGTCTGAAAGCATTGAGAAATGTTAATGTCGTCTTATTTTAAAGTTTGATTATCATTTGATGTTCATGATATATTTTAAATTTTTACCTTTTCTAGCTGGCTTGGACCCCTTTTCTGGCTGCATTCAGTGTGGGTCTGCAAGACTGTGATGATACTGAAGTAGCCTCTCTTTGCCTGGAAGGTATAAGATGTGCAATCAGAATTGCATGCATTTTCAGCATTCAGGTAACAGAATTTTGCATTTGTAGCCAGTCTGGAAAATGTAAATTACTTATGTCATTACTATAGATTAAATTATTTCTTGTGTTGACACTGTTAAAAAACTAATTTCAGGTTTATAGTGGAATTCAAGTGAATCTTAATGTTTTAAGTTTCCAAGAAGCTGTTACAAAACTGGGTAGTTCTCTGTTAATGTGTCTACCATTCATCATAATAACTTCGTGTTGCAGTTTTTTTCTGTATAGAATATTAGCTGTGTGGGAAATTTCCAAGAGTTTGAATTCCTATATTGTAATTTGAATATCTTATTTATATTGCATGTTCTTATTTATTGAATCATATAATACTTTTTCATATTTTATATATTTATAGATATTATTTTATAACTTAAGCCTAAGAACAGGTTATCTTTAAGAGACTCAAGTATCAAGGACATAATTCTTATGAAGATAGTCCTTTCTAATAAATTATATGCTTTGTCTGATAAATTTTATCCAGTGCTTGCCTACTTTCTTTTTGAAAACCCATTTCACATTTAATTATGAATGTTACAGCATAAAAAGCATAGTCTTAACTGTAGGGGGAACATGAGCAAATTTGTAAAGCAAGTTTCTGGTACTTCACACAAGTCACTTGAAGCATGTGTTCAATGAATGCTTTCTTACTATATGAATTATTGTTGCTGAAATTTCATCTTGATTTGACACCACCATTGCCTTTCAGTTTTAAAAATTCATCCTTTTTGGCTTCATTCATATTAAAATTTAAAGAACTATAGTTTTGAGGAATCACATGTAATTCATGACATAGCTGAACACTTACTAAGTTAAGGAGACAGTTCATCAGTAGGGAACCAGTTGTGCTTACAGCCCTATGAATTGTCTTTCCCTGTCTCTTTGAACAGCTGGAAAGAGATGCATACGTCCAGGCGCTGGCCAGGTTTACCTTACTCACAGTGAGTTCTGGGATTACCGAAATGAAGCAGAAGAACATTGACACAATCAAAACGCTTATCACAGTGGCTCATACAGATGGAAATTACTTAGGAAATTCATGGCATGAGGTATAAGCACTTTATTTTTTCTTTTGCAATTTGGTTTATAAAATGAGCTAACGCTAAATATTATATCACTGACATGCTTAAGTGTTTGGGGAGAAAATGAATCTAGTACATTCAGGATTAAGTACATTTAACTTTTTTATGCTGATTTATAATGTAGCCTGTGTTTAAATTGTGACTTTGAACATTTAAATATTTTTATGAAGATTTTTAACATGGAATTTATTTTTCTTGTAATTAAGATTCTCAAGTGCATCAGTCAGCTGGAGCTTGCTCAACTTATAGGAACTGGAGTGAAGCCTCGGTACATTTCTGGAACAGTGCGAGGCAGAGAAGGATCACTTACTGGAGCGAAAGATCAGGCTCCTGATGAATTTGTGGGGCTAGGGCTAGGTGAGAATTTTTTGAATTATTTTTGTGAAGTATCACAGTTGTTTCTAACTTGCTCAATATAAGTAACTTTATTGTATGAGCGAAATATAATTAGAGGGCTAGGATAAAATGCCCTTTGGCTAACCTTATAAGGGTTAAGCAAGATAACATTGTAAGTCTTTTTTGCCTGGTCTTTTTTGCAATATTAAATGACCCTTAGTCTTAACCACATAGTTAAGGGTGGGAGAAAGGTGCAGTTTAAAATTACCTCCTTTTACATTAAAAAAAGAATGAAATGCTGCCATTTAAAGCAACCTGAACAGATTGAGAGAATATTATACTTGTGAACTAAATCAGAGAAAGACAAATATTACATGATATCACTTACATGTGGAATCTAAAAAATAATACAAGTGACTCTGTATACAAAACAGAAACGGACTCACAAGCATAGAAAGCAAATTTATGGTCACTGAAAGGAATAGGAGAGAGGAAGGGATAAATTAGGAGTATGCAATTAACAGATACAAACTACTATACAGAAAATATATAAGTAACAAGGATTTACTGTATAATACAGGGAACTCTATCCAATATTTACAATAATCTATAATGGAAAATAATCTGAAAAAATATTTTAAAGAATTACCTGCTTTTGAGACTAAGCAGATAAGTTAAATGAGTGAAGGCTTGTTTAAGATGATAAATAGGGACCAGGGTGGGGGGCGGGAGGCTTGCTACCTTCAGCCCCACCGCGAGCGCCCAAGGTGTACCCATCTTGACCAACTCAGCAAGAAGGTGGATTTTCCCTGTGTCTAAAGAAAAAAAACATGTCCCCATGTCTGTAGAGATGATTTGCAGTTCAGCCCAGCTGAAGCTGACCGAATGAGACTATGGGCTGTGCCTCTGCCAAGCATGTTGCCACTGTTCAAAATGAAGAGAAAGCCCAGAAAGGGAAGAACTGCTAGAATGGAGATGTGTTTGGCGATGAGGATAGGATCAAACCGGTGGAAGAGGTCAAATACATGCAAAATGGGGCAGAAGAGGAGCAGAAAGTAGCAGCCAGGAACCAAGAAAACTTGGGAAAAAGTTCCAGTTCAAATGTAAGACTTAAAACTAATAAAGAGATCCCAGGATTAGTTCATCAACCCAGAACAAACATGCACATCTCTGAAAGCCAACAAGAATTCTTCAGAATGCTGGATGGAAAAAATGAAAAGGATCAAGATTATTGTTCGGAAGAAGAAGATATCACATAGCACCAACCCTTCCAGTCAAACCAGGAGCTACTACTGTGTAAATAGGTTACACCCCAGTTGAAATCTTTGCAAAGGTTGGTTCTCTTCAGCGAACAGCACTATAGCAAAAGAAGATCGTTCCATATCGTATGCCCCATTAAATTACAGTGTTTCTTAATGAACTTGCCAAGGAATATTGCTAAAAACAAACAAAAACTGTTATCAAACTTTCTTTGTTGCTGCTAGTTAAAACTTGTTGCAACTTTTCACTTCTCTCGGTGTCCAGGTCTGCAGCAAAATTCTGCAATTTCACCTTAAAGATCCTGTTGGCTTTTCAGATGCTCTCCAACCTATTTTCCAAAAGATGAGGTAGTGGTGAACTCAGATATCCAACTTCTGTTCTAGACTGGTTCCGCTTCTAAGACAAGCGCCTCCTTCCCCCTCCCTCCTCCCTGCCTCCCCCAGCAGTCCAGAGCCTTGCTTCTCACTGGCAGTGTTGCGCTTTGGAGATGGGATGGTTGCTATGGCAAGCCTAGTTTTTCCTCTAAGAAGAAGTAGAGACGCTATTATCAATTCCAAGCATGTCGTGACATGCCTCCTGGAAGTGACACAGGAGCGAGCAGCAGGTGGTTTCATTTCCTGGGTCTCTTAATCACAGATCAAGCTTGCAACATCAGTTTTGCTCAGATGCAGACGGAAGTGTGATCACAATCATTTTGAATCCCTCTTGCCCACTTTTTTTTCTAAGAAAATAAACATTTTACTGTTTTTATGTATCCTTGTCTTCTCCCATTCATCCAGCTCAGTGTTTTATGAGGATCCTGGGTGCGGAAGCTGAGGCCTCCTAGCAATGGCACCTTAATGGCTCTCTGCCATCCCATGTACAACCCACCACGCAAGCTCAGTGCCGGCAGTGGTCAGAGGTGATGAGGGGGACACCCCACAGCTTGTTAGGAGGGCCTGAAACCACCCCGTTACCTTTCACTTTGTCAGCAAATAAACCACCCTACTTCCTAATCCTCTCCCTTCAAGATGTCACATGAGCCTTGCCACTTCCGTTCTCTCGTTGGCAGCACTGGATGGTGCCGTGAAAAGCGTTTGCCGCCTGGAAAATGTAGTATTCCGTTGACACTGGTGATGATTTCCAGAGAAACCCAAAGCCCCAGGCCGTAGTGGGGAACGTGAACTGTGGGTTTGGTAGAGTTTATTTTTCCATATTCTATGAAGAGAATGCTCTCTTCTCAAAGACAGAAGTAATATTTTTAACATATGTTGTCACAAGTAAATAGCAATCAAAAGGAGAAAATAACTTTTGTATTTTTTTAACAAAAGCTTGCAACATCAGTTTTGCTCAGATGCAGACGGAAGTGTGATCACAATCATTTTGAATCCCTCTTGCCCACTTTTTTTTCTAAGAAAATAAACATTTTACTGTTTTTATGTATCCTTGTCTTCTCCCATTCATCCAGCTCAGTGTTTTATGAGGATCCTGGGTGCGGAAGCTGAGGCCTCCTAGCAATGGCACCTTAATGGCTCTCTGCCATCCCATGTACAACCCACCACGCAAGCTCAGTGCCGGCAGTGGTCAGAGGTGATGAGGGGGACACCCCACAGCTTGTTAGGAGGGCCTGAAACCACCCCGTTACCTTTCACTTTGTCAGCAAATAAACCACCCTACTTCCTAATCCTCTCCCTTCAAGATGTCACATGAGCCTTGCCACTTCCGTTCTCTCGTTGGCAGCACTGGATGGTGCCGTGAAAAGCGTTTGCCGCCTGGAAAATGTAGTATTCCGTTGACACTGGTGATGATTTCCAGAGAAACCCAAAGCCCCAGGCCGTAGTGGGGAACGTGAACTGTGGGTTTGGTAGAGTTTATTTTTCCATATTCTATGAAGAGAATGCTCTCTTCTCAAAGACAGAAGTAATATTTTTAACATATGTTGTCACAAGTAAATAGCAATCAAAAGGAGAAAATAACTTTTGTATTTTTTTAACACATCCGATAGCTTTGACGAGAGTTCTCTTTGTTACTTTTGGGGGAGGGCACCCCGTTCAATGCCACGCCAGCAGTCCAGGATTGGATTTGTTCCACACACACACACACACACACACACACACACATAAAACACAAAAAAAGCACTGCATGTTTCTCTTTGTGGAGTTTTGAACACAAAAGGCCTCACTATCAGCCACTCTACTGCCCTCCGAAGGTGGGTGGTTAATACGTTCTGGGTGGTCAAGAGGTTACCTGCCACCGAATAGACTAGGAAGCCTAGTGTAGTCTTGCTCCGAAGATGAGCCTTGACTTGAAAATCCATCCATATAGCTGATGGCACCACTAATGTATCCGGTGAGAAATTCCGTATCTCCTTTTGGACCCAGCAGCACACACCAAACATGAGGGGAAGGAAACTCAGTTAGGCACTAGAGAAAATGGACTCAAACGTTAGCAACAAAAGCCCTTCCTTCTTTCAGCCGGCAGCAGCAGCTATTTTGGGGAGCAGCTGTGGTTGTTACATAAACAGAGACGCAGCCAAAATTTCATGCTTTTTATCCTGCTTCAAGCAGAAAAAAATGCAGGGAGAGTTCAAGTCGCCTAGGGTTTTACATCCCCTCCCTTTGTATGGTTTTTTTGGCCAAGTGACTAAAATAGTTTTCCTCAACTGTAAACGGACTGCTGAGCCCCACCTCAAAATTGTGCCCCACCTCAGACTTGTTCATTGTTCCGAGAATGACCTTTTCCCGAGATCCCTTGCTCTTATCAAGCAAGAATGAAGCAGACACTGAACCCCTTCCATGTGGTGTCTCAGCGTCTTCCCAGAAAACCACCACCTTCAACCGAGATAAAACTTGCTCACGTCGTTTTTCTGATGGTGTTTAACATTTTGACATGATACACTCGTACACAGAACCACATGTCCCTTGGAATCTGATTTTTGAGGGCTTCAAGTGTCGTTTCTGTGAACCAGTGGCTTTTCACTTGGGTTCTGTCCTCTGGGTTTAACACAGGCTACCTCGCTGATGTGCAAAAGTCATTTCACCTGCAGACACGCGTGGTACACTTAGGTCTGAGAAACGGGGTGGCCGAGCCGGTGGGCATGAAATGCTTAATTATGTTAGCAACACTCAAAACTGTCTGCTTTCCATTTGTCGGTTTTAATGATAAAATTGTCGAGTGATTTGTGTTTGTATTTGATTTTTTTATGCCTTCTGAAAAGGTCTAACGCAAAAACCTGTTGCCTTTCTCCCCCCTGCCCCGTGTATGTGAACTTTAAGCACACTGTCTCAGATACAATGAAAAAATAATCTGGAAGCTAGTGCTTCTGCTGGCTTTTATCTCTGAGGCCTCAGGGAGATGGAAGGAGGGAGGGAGGGAAAGGGCCTGGCGGAGGGAGGTAGAAAAAGGATGAGAGATGGACCCAGGAGCATTTAGGACAGAGCAGGTCGATGGAATGGCCGTGGGCCCGGTGCGATGCAGGATCCAGCTGTTTAGCGGCCAGCGGGCAGGGCGGACTGTCGGCAAGATTTACTGCGGGATTACTCACGCTTTGTGCGTTCTGAGTTGTCGAATTGTAAAAGTTCAGCAGTCTGTGCGTAGCTTTCTTTTGGTTGGCGGAGATTTGGGATCACGGAGTACTGCTGTCATAATTGAATGCGTGTTTGTTACTGGCTGAGAAGCTTAAAAAGAGGCTTTTTAACCTCAGTGATGCCTCGGAGCCCCGGGCTGGAGCGCAGGGCGGTGTTATGGTCTATTTAGGGACAAAGAAGGTACAAAGTCTGGGGTCAGAAAACTAGGTCAGCCCTCAGACACAGCAGCGGCCGCCCCCTGGCCTGCTGGGAGACAGGTCTCTCTCTCGGCGTCTGCAGCGCCCAGGCTGTGAGGTCGGGCTCTGATGCCCAGACTGAGGAGGGACCTCGGTTCTTTAGTCCTCTGTGCGGTGCCAGCCTCCCCCGCCTCGGTGTCGGGGGCTCCCCCAGGCTCCAGGGCTGCAACAGGAGCCGGCCCAGGGATGATGGCGCCCCCTTTCGGTCACAGTTTGTTATAACTTTGTCCTCCCAATTTCATTGAGACTTGCCTCTTAGGGCCAGCCTCTCCCCTAAACCTGCTAAGAGCAGAAATTATACCTCTTATGCAGTTTACCTCAGTACCCTATGAGGCCCCTTGGCATATTGATGGCAACCCCTGCTTAGACATCGGCAAGAATTTAAAAGAGCATTTCCATGTCTACTGGTTTTAGGAAAGAAACTCAGTTAAATATGTCAGTTTGATGGGAAGAAAAATTATCAAATTCTTAATCTAGGAAAATACGGACTCTAAATCTTGGACTCTGGGACTCATAAATTTTTTATGAAAGGCAAAACAGTTGGCTCTCTCCTTCCTCCTCCCAACTCCATCATTAAAAAAAAAAAAGTATCAGATTACACTGTATACATAAAATCTGCTTTCCCCTGGAAGATGTGCTCAGAGGTTTCTTTCTTTGTACCTCTCAGAAATTAAACTTTTTGCTAAGTCTCTTAAAGTCCTAGTAGAAGACTAAGGCCTGGTCAGGGAGAGGGGAGATATACTTAAAGGCATAATGAAAAGGTGGCTCGAAGCTGGAAGGTGGCTTCTCAGTGGCACAGGTGGATGACCGAACACGCCGCCCTGCCCCGCTCTCCACCCCAGGTGCTTGTGTGAAGCCGGGTGAGGCAGTCAGCTTCCACACAGCCCAAGTCCCTGCCATCGACCTTTGGAATCTATGGATGAGGTGTACGAATTGCCTTTGCCAATGAATGGACATGTTTTTCCAAGGTGGGGGAGGAAGATGCCCTTGACTTCAGTCACTTTTTTGTATGTCTCTGGAAGAGAGTCAAATGCTATGAAAGAATATGAGGTTTGTGGGTAAACAGATTTACTTTTGTGAGAGGCCTTAGGATGGGCTCACTAGTTAGGCCGTGCTTTTCAGGAGACTCTTGTACCTTACCTGGGATCTAATCTAATCTTAGGGAAAGAGGAAAAGGAACTAACTTTTATTATTTAAACTCACTCTGTGCCAGATACTGTGCTAGGCATTTTTATAACTGTCTTGTCACAATAATCCTGGGAAGTCAATCAGCCCCATGTTCTGAGTAGTGTATCTTAAGTGTAGAAGCATCTATCCAACATAAATGCCCATGTTGAAAGAAGGAAAGATGTCATTCAAGTGCTTTTCAAAAATTATTATTATTATGCCCCTTGCAATGTAACACTGTGAAAACAACCCTCTGGGGGCATCTCCCTCTTCCAGAGTCTCTCCTGGGCTCATCACCAGCATGGTTTCCCCATGGGGAGTGTTTTCTTGGCCTTCCCATATCTGATGAGTGACACATAAACCAGGAGAGGCTAGCAGGGAGTTAGTGCCTGGAAGGCTTTGGGGTTTTAGACACATCTCTCTCTCCTTGGAATAGTTCCAGCATCTGGAAAAGAGGGCTGCTGTCTACAGTTAGGCATCCGATGTGGCCAGAACGGGCTTTTGAGTGCTCTGATTTCTTTCCTGGGTCCCAAGTCTTGTTTCATCCCAGAATGCATCCTTTGAAGAAAGTGAAAAGCCTTAACCTTCTGAGAAGTTTAAGAGAACCTGATCTCCAAAGATGGAGGAAGGGCAGTGCCTAGACCATTAACTTGAAATTCTTTCTTGTGGGCTAGGGTTTTTTGATCTTTGGACTGGAAGCTCCGTGTTTGCCAGGCTAGTGTAAGCATTGAAACTAGATGCAAATCTCTTTCAAGACCTTAAATGTTTTAGATGGTCATGTAGTGACTTGGGTAGACATTTAAATAATTTGTTTGAAGGTCAGAAGAGTCTGATAATTCCCCAGAGTTCCTCCTTGCTTCTAAGGCACAACAACCTCTGAAGATGATTCATGTCTCCATAGCAACTGTTAAAGGTGCTGCCTAGAGGGGACCTGCCTCCACCCTCACTTTCTTAGCTTGAAAGAATCAAAAGAGTTTCCTTGTGTCAAGGGGGTGCTATGTCCAGTTTTCTCATGAAAACTGTCCCCAAGATTCCTACTTCTTTCTAACATGGTAGCTGTCAAAATCCTTTAAGATGGTGTCGGAACTGACTCTTATCTCTTGGAAGCCAGAGAAAAATTGCTTTAATTTAGCAAGATTCACCCCTAAACCAAAGGGCCTATTCTATTACTGTCTTCCCTCTCTTCTCTGAATGCTCCCTTCTTTGCTTTCCAGGAGTTATTTTTAGCCCAAGCCTTTGCATCTGATTAAGTAAGACTTAGAGGCAGTAAAAATGAACGCCACAAACTTGAACTTGGCCAGAACTGCCTTAGGGTCCCTCAGGTTGGAAAATAGCTCTAGAATGTTGGAGACCACAGGGCTTGGACCCAAAAGTGATTGAACAGCCCCTGGTTTCTGCCTTTTCAGTCCAGATCTTCAAAGACTCTTCCCCTTGACAGTCAAATGAGCAAGGGAAGTTTCGAGGTAGATTGCAAGCCAGCTTTTCCATTCAGAGCAAGATGCAAATTCATTTTTGAATTTTTGTATCGATTTTCCTGGAGCAGAATCAGGCAGCTGCTTTATTAGAACTCTAAATTTGGATCAGTTTCCTAACACACTCATATACACACCACAGAAAGATACATGAGAAAAAAACATACTTTATCATTTAAGTACTTCAAGAAGAGCTGCATTTGGCTTTGTATAATCTTTAAGACAACGTCTAAGGAATCATGAGTGTAATTATAATAATACCAAACTAGGAAAAGCTAGTGATCACATTCTCCAAAGTCTGAATGAGACCCAAATATGAGGCTGGAAATCTGGTCGTCTGACCTCGTGCCCCCTCTGTGCCCGGATGCCTGCCATTAGCATCTTTCACTCACCTGGGCTCCCCCCCCTGAACTCTGTGGTTAGCAGTCTTTCCAACTTTGGGCAATACAGGACACCGGCCAGGTCCAGGCATACCCCCCAGCATTTCTCACACTCTCCCACTCAGCCAGTGTGGCCCCAATTGCAGCATTTCACCAGCTCTACTGGGACACAACAGCCCTAGGGAGTGGGGTTGGACCCCTTCATCCAGGTTAGCCCAAATGTAGCATTTTTAGCATCGCCTTCCCCGATGGGCTTCCCTGGTGGCTCAACTGGTAAAGAATCCTCCTGCAATGGGGGAGACCTGGATTCAATCCCTGGGTTGGGAAGATCCCCTGGAGAAGGGAAAGGCTACCCACTCCAGTATTCCAGCCTAGAGACTTCCATGGTCTGTATAGTCCAGGGGGGTCTCAAAAAGTCAGACACGACTGAGCGACTTTCACTCACTCACTCCCCAGGGTCTAGGANTTCAATCCCTGGGTTGGGAAGATCCCCTGGAGAAGGGAAAGGCTACCCACTCCAGTATTCCAGCCTAGAGACTTCCATGGTCTGTATAGTCCAGGGGGGTCTCAAAAAGTCAGACACGACTGAGCGACTTTCACTCACTCACTCCCCAGGGTCTAGGACTCAGTCATTTCACAGATCATTCGGAGCATCTTGTTATTAGCTCCAGGCACTGAGCTAACGGCCAGCAGTACACGGATGACCCAAGCCTAGCTCCCGCCCGCGAGGAGCCCACCGTTAGTGGGGAAGACAGTGTGGGGAGCGATGCTGCAGGAAATTCCTGCAGGGAGGAAATGCTGCAGGGAGCCGAGCGAGCATCTCAGAGGGGCAGCCGCCCAGCTTTGTAAACGGGGGGCTTCCCAAAAGAGGGGACTGCAAAGCCCGAGTGTGTCAGAGGCCTGAGGGAAAGCAACGCAGAGGGCCTCCAGGCTGAGGGGACAGCGTGGGACACAAGTGAAAGAAGGGCCAGCGTGGGTGGCCAGGGCCGCAGGCACAGAAGCGGCTGAGGGGGAGCCGAGGGAGGAGAAGAGACGCAGGCAAGGCAGCCAGGGACCCCGCCCCGGCGCATAGGGGGCTGTGGGTGCTCGGCTCTCTGAAGCCCACTTCTGAGGCCTCCAGAGAGGTAAGTGTGGTCCCCATCGGGACCAGGAGTCCCGTCCTCACCATGGAAGGGCACAGATGCTTCCTGAGACGATTTATTCCCATGTATCCACCACCCGTGCCCCAGCTCCTGGTCCTCTCCCCCAGAGCTGTTTGCTCTCAAGGGCTTTACCCCAGGCTGGATTTAGAGACATACAGGGGACAGCTCTGGGTCACCCTGACCTGTCTGTAGAGCCACCCAGACTAAAAATACCTCCTGGGAACTGGCTGGCCTAGAGCTCAGGATGAGGGTACACCCAAAGATAAATACGTGGGAAGCCGCCAAGGATTTCCCCACCCTGGGTATGAGGCCTTCATTCATTCCACCCATAGGCAGCCTCCCTTGGACAGCCTTTCCCTGGGTTGGGTCCCACCTGGTGGCCGAGCCTCCGCTCTGTCTGCGGTGTGCACCTGTGTCCTGCCAAAGAAAGGGAAATTCAAACAAAACACAAAAGCACAGATGGACTGTATGCACGTGGAAAATACCTGCCAGCCCGGACAGCGGCTGTGAGCCTCGTGGGGACGGGGAGGCCCCCCAGGGGACTTGGAGACAGCAGGATCTCTCCGTGCAGACAGCTCCAGGTGCCTTTTAGGCTTTCCAAAGAACTTCTTCGGAGCTCAGAGCATTGGGTTTCTCTTCCCCTTGCTCCCCCGCCCCCCGCCCCCCGCCAGATAAATTGTTAGAAGGAGAAGAAAAATAATTAGATGCATCCAAACACTAGCTGTGAGAGCGCATGGTTTATAGAAACTCAAGAAAAGGCCACAGCAGGTAGCATCATTTCCTTGAGAAGCTGAAGGCGTTGGGGGCTGAAAGCAGTTTTCCCAGCTGAACGGCTCAGGTCTTCTGCCCGGGGATCCCCAACAGCCCCGAGGGCTACTTAGGACTCACCTTCTTTGCACAAACCCCACAGCTGCCATCCTGACTGCAGGCTGGCATGTTCACCAGCCTTCTGGACTCAGAAGGACTGTAGCTCACACACCTACTCTTTTTCCCAGATATTCCTCTGGTTCCTTGCAGAGGAATTTTCTAATTCTGTGTCTTGTGGTTCCCACGCAAATTTCACAGCCGCCTAGGCGTTTTGATGAGAATTCAGCCTGTGGTCATCACGACACTGGAAACTGACAAAGCGTGTGGCCTCAAATACACCTACTTTAAAGGGAAGGCCTAGAAGGTCGCCGAGCGGGGCTGTGGTCATGGAATCTGGCCAGGACTGCCTTCGGGCAGCATCTCCCCATTGTCTGCCCTGGTCCAGCTCCCTCTCCATCACTGGGAAAAGATCAAAAGGCTTCCTTGCCAGGGTCGAAGGCTGTGTCTGTGCTCCTCCCAGGGGCCTGTGTGTTTTCTTGAGGATAAGGCCTTAACATTTAAGGGAAATCGAGCAGCGGGACCAGGAGGCCTCAGCTCTTATTCAGATCTGGGAGGTAATCTTGAGGCTTTGCTTTTCTGAGCACCTGCAAAAGCTCCTCAGAGGGGCTTGAGCACCCAGCGGGGTAGCCTCCCCAGGGCTCCACGTGCACACGGATTCTGTGCAGCAGTGGGTGCCCATCTCTTTGGGCCACACATGCCTATCAGCAAAAACCTTGCGAGATGCACCACCCCCGTATGTTTATCAATTTATTTAAAGTATATATTCATATATTCCTCTACTAATATATTAGGCACATTTTTTTAAAGTACACAACATAGAAATTTTTTAAGAATAAGATAAAAAATATTATAGACAAGAGGTTCTAGTATTTTCTCTCTGAACCCCTGAGGTTTGGGTGCCCCCTCGTAGGTGCACAGCCACTTTGGACACCACTATTTTAAGAGCAAATCAACATACCTTGATGGCATGCTTTCCCAAACCCTGTGCTGGCACTCGGCCTGCAGAATAGGAAGGTCTTGAAGCAACCTCCCCCACCCCCACCCAGAAGCTTCTAGTCTGGGAGATAGGGCAAGCAAGCTCTCAAACTACAGAAGCTTCAAGAGTTCAAAACTCCATCCAATAGGAGAGCTGTTCCTAGACAGTAGTGGCTGTAGGTGCTAAGAGAAGGTCAGATACACTGTATAGAGCAGTGGGGTTGCTCATCTTCCCTCTCTGGGTCTCCAGAAAAGGACGTTTGGCACTATCCCCCACTTGCTCATGAATGACATTCTTTGACCCCTCCAAGTGCTCCAGCAGTACTATTATTCCCCACAGCACCAGTGGGTCCACGTCGCTTGAATATTATTTTTGATTTGACCACACAGATGTGATGATGATTCTGTTTCATTTGAAAAGGGTCTGAGAAAGTGTACAGGTCTAATTATATATACATATTTATACATGTGTATTTTTGTTTATTGTTACATTTTGACATTGGACTTTCTATTAAATAATTTTTAACAGTTGACCTGACTCGGTTTTTTTCTGTGCCTTTCTGTTTTCCTGGATCTCAGGGACAAGGCCGTGGTCTGCAAAAGAGCGCAGGGTCCTGTCCCTCCACTCTTTTGTCTTCTTCCCTATTGTATGCACAGAAGTTCAGGTTCTTCTGTTTTACAGGGAACGTGCCATGCCAAGCACCCACTTGGAAAGCCCCGAACCTTGTTTCCATCACTTTCAGCTTTCAGGGACAGTCAGCTTCTGCAGATTCAGAGCCTCGCTGTCCCCTCAGCTTCTGCAAAGTCAGAACGTCATAGATATGATGAAGCTGCAAAAATGAACAAGAATAAAAAATGATGCCGTGAGTTTTCAAATCTCTTGTGCGTCACTCCCCCTCCACCACACACACACTCCTAGATGTGAGACCTTGGACACGTTATTTAACCTTCTCGAACCTGCTTACCTTACAGTTTTCTCATAGGTTTGATCTGAGATCGCATAGTAAATGCTTAGTAAACAACCACTCACTTTCTGAAGGCACTCATTCAGCTGATATCTGCCATTTACACGACGGATGCCAGGTTCTGGGGTCTCCCAAGAAGAGGAACAGAGATGTGAAGATTTAAGGAACAGTATGAAAATGAAGTATGTTACCTCATGAAGTGTGAGTCTCTCTCGTGGCCCACTCTCAAACTCCATGGCTATCTAGCACATTCTGGAAGCTGAAAACAATTGACTCTCCCATACACTCACCTTCCAGGATCTACCAGAGAGAAATGTACATGTACACACAGTCTCAAAGTGTGAAGCCACAAACATTTTTACTTGGCTCTGTCTTCCCTGTGGCATCAGCCTGTTCACCCCTGACAAGCACTGATCTGGTCAGCCAGCCCTGCCAGCCTCTCTCCACACTTCTCCCTGGCTCTAGATTTCTCCACAATTTCCTGATGGTTTGGTGGTGAGAATAAGGGTGGGAATGGTGAAGGGAGAGGGAGCAGGGGTCTGCCAGCCAAGGGGAAGGAGTTGATAAACATACCAGATCTTCTCCTGACAGCAAGTGGGGCTGGGAGCTCAGATTCACTGCTGAGTTTTACGGGCTGTCAAACACCACAAAAGCCCAAGCTTCTGCCCAGAGTAAACCTGGGACCCAAGCTTGTTCTTTCAAAAACAATCAGCCTGTCTCTCCCATCTCAATTGTCTCGTCCTCTGTCACCGCCCTTCTTCTCCTGCCCTCAATCTTTCCCAGCATCAAGGTCTTTTCCAAGCTTGAGGGGCTTCCTAGCCTCATCCCCATCCCCAGTGCACCCCACACGCATACACCTGCTGGTTCCCGGTAGCCCTGATAGGGAACTTTGGGAGCTTCCGATAAGCTCAAGCCACAGAGGCATCAAGCTGCAGAGAAGACGCTGGACCACCCCTCACGTCTGCTCCCCCAGGCTCTTGTAGGTGACATCAGGGTCTAGCCCGCCGGTCACAGCTGGACTGAAGCCTGTGCATGGTTTGCCTGGAGTTCACCTGCTTGGAAGCAGAAGAGACAGGAAGTGCCACGTGGATGATGGAGGGGAGAGGAAGACTAATTTGATAGCGCCTCAGTGCTCAGCAATTTGGAGGGAAATGAGACCAGGAGTCCCAGCTGTGAGCACTGCGCACACTCAAGCCTGGCCCGGGGATGGCCCTAGGGGGTAATGTTTCTCCTCATGACGTGGTCTCCCGGCCACAATCACCTGCCACTGCCCACTCACCCTTCCCATCCCAAAAGCTCAAAGTCATCTAGTGGGGAGCACGAAGCTTTAACTTTCTAGATTCATGTCATGTTACCCACTCTCTGACAGAACCCAGCTTCCATCAGCCACTGCTTTTAGCCCAGTCCTCCTGCTATACTTCCGAGGTGGCACTAGCGGTAAAGAACCTGCCGGCCAACACAGGAGACATAAGAGATGCAGGTTCGATCCCTGGGTCAGGAAGATGCCCTGGAGGAGGGCACAACAACCCACTCCAGTATTCTTGCCTGGAGAATGCCGTGGACGGAGGAGCCTGGAGGGCTGCCGTCCACGGGGTTGCAGAGTCCGATGCGACTGAAGGGACCGAGCGCGTGCGCGTGCACACCTGCACTGCTCTGCCGTGTTTATTTTCCTACTCCGGCTCCTGACTGCCCTCAGGAAACGCTCCCTTTTCTTCTTATTACAGAAAATTGCACTTCTTTTGAGGTCCAGTTAAAACTGACCACGTGTATGAGATCTCATCTTAGCACCCAATATATGCCAAGCTTTCCTGCCAAAGAACGTCCCTTTCAGCAGGGGCCAGGTGGGGGTGGCGGGCAGAAGCCCCGAGAGGCTTGAGGCACAGAGAGTTCCGGTGTCAGACTAGGTCTCCAAGCGCAAGGTGGAGCCCAGAAACCAGGCCAAGTTCAGAGTCTCACTAAGGGCCAAGTTTCCTGTGCTAAAGAAGGTTGAGCCCATGGCAGAGCCCTGTGCAGGCTGCTCGCAGGTGAAAGCTGTGATGGTCGTGGAGGCAGCATTTAAGGAGAGAGCGAAGCATCTATGTGCAAGGAGAGGCGTGAAATAAATAAGCAACAAGAAGACAGTGTGCAGCATGGGGAATTATGCCCATTATCCTGTTTTAACCTACAATGGAGTTTAATCTGTAAAACTACTGAATCACTATGCTGTACACCTGAAACTAATATAATATTGTGAATAAACTATACTTCAAAAGGAAGAGAAGGAAGGCGGGCAGGGAAGAAGAAAGAAAGATATGTCTGCCAAAATACACATGACAAACAAGGTTGTAGCATTCTTTCTAACTGGGAAAAATGGAATGCACCCTTAAAGCCCATCAGAAAGAGACTGGATGAATAAATAGTAGTTTCACTAATCCTGGGTGAGCATGGGTAAACCTCAAAAACAGGGAAGTGAGTGAACACCACGCAGAGGATGCAGTGTGACGACACTCACATGAAGTCTGAAAGCTGGTAACACCATATCATACACTGTGGGTGGACGCCCCTGTGCATAGTAATATGCGTAGGGAAACATACATGGGAAAGACAAATACCAATTTGGAAAGGAGGGAGGGGGACCTCCCTGGTGGCTCAGTGGCTGAGACTGCATTCCCAATGCAGGGCACCCCGGGTTCAGTTCTGGTCAAGGCCTTAAATTCCACCTGCTGTAACTAAGAATTTGCATGCCACAACTAAGACCCCACACAGCCAAATAAATAAAACTAAATATTAAAAATGAATTTTAAAAAATGATTAGGCATACATAAGATGTAAATTATAGAAGCTCATTCTTAAAAAAAAAAAAAGGAGGGGGGAGGGGAAATGGCACAGGGGTGAGTTAACAATGTTTCAGTGTTTAAGGACATCCCTGGCAGTCCAGTGGTTAAGACTCACACTTTCAGTGCAGGGGGATGTGGTTCAATCCCTGGTCAGGGAACTAAGATCCCACGTTGCCTCAGCAGAGCAACTAAGCCTGCGCCCCACAACTAGAGAGCCTGCATGCTGCAACCAAGATCTGACACATAGTAAAAAAAAAAATTTTTTTAAGTAACTGGAGCAAATATGGGAAATATGGTACCCGTGAAGTTGCAATATATTCCCTGTGCTCTTTTTGTATGTTCAAAAAGAGACCTCATGCCAGGGACCAGCTGCTGCTGATTTAGGCTCAGGGGCTGTTGTCAGCCACAGCTGAGACAGCAAAGCTCTGACAGGGAATGGACATCACTCCTTTTGGAGCTCTGGGAGCTTTGGAAATCTGTGCTTCAGCTCATATTTTGAGGTCCTCTTCTCTAGTTTTCCCACACAGAGGGCAGGTACCCTGAAGTCCCACAGCCCCTAGCAGTGAGCTGCACACAGAACTGGACTCAGCAAACTCTTTTTTCAATTTAGTGAAGGTTGTGCTAACATCTGCTGTTACAGTAAAATGATTCAGTTATGTGTATATGCATTCTTTTTCATATTCTTTTCCATCAGGGTTTATCACTATTGAATTTAGTTCCCTGTTATACACAGTAGGACTTTATTGTTTATCCATCCTGTATGTAATAGTTTGCACCTGCTAATCCCAAATGCCCAATCCTTCCCTCCCCCACCCCGCACCGACAAACGCAAGTCTGTTCTCTGAGTCTGTGAGTCTGATTCTCTTGCGTAGATAGGTTCATTTGTGTGGTGTTTTAGACGCCACGTGTAAGCAATATCATATGGTATTTCAGCAAATGTTTTGTGATCTGACGTCTCTCATTTTTCTGTGACTGAAACTCAATCACCTCATGTGTGTTCCCATTTGACATAACACACCCTGTCCACATGCATCTCCCTGCAGGCTGCTCAACCCACCTAGGGGCTCACACGTGGCCCTTCAGACCTGCCCATGACTACTTTCCACAAGGCTCAGAAACATGGTCTCCCATCGAGGAAATGTTAAGGAAGAAGCTTGGCAGATGTGGAGTGATGCTGGAGAATGAGAGAGAATTCCACTTGCTAGAGAAGGAACTTCCTAAGACTTCGTGAGCTGTTCAATGCTGTTTTAAACATCAGAGTTGAAGTGCCTGCCAGTAGCTCTCCTTACAGAACTTTTGTTTAAAACTGGAGCACAATTGCTTCACAATGCTGTGTCAGTTTCTGCTATCCAATGAAGTGAATCAGCTTATGTAGAAACATATCCCCTCCGTCTTGAGCTTACCTCCCACTGCCTCTAGGTCATCAGGAGCCCTGAGCTGAGCTTCCTGTGCTGTATAGCAGCTTCCCACTAGCCATCCATTCTGCACACAAGAGTGTATAAACACCAATCCCAAGAGTTGTATGGCTCAAACTAATGGTGTTAAGAGTGAATAAATGCTAGGGGTGAGCAGGGCTTGAGAATACACACACAGTAAAAGAGAAGGTGTCACTTAGACAAAGCTCGTTGGTTCATCCTAAGACAAGCTTTCATTAACGGTCTACTCCGGGGGAATGGTTCTCAACCATGGCTGCAGGGTAGGTCACATGGGGAGGTTTTCAGACCACAACCAACGTCCGGACCTCAGGTCACTCAAGTCAGGATCTCCAGGAGCAGGGCTGGGTATTTTTAGGCATCTCCCCAGGCCACTGTGAGGCACAGGGAAGGTCCCCAGGCCACTTGTACACCCAGTATGCCACTGAGATGGTCACCGCAAGCAAAGATGGACAGAATGAACCCTGCCCCCAGGGAGCTATTGAGTAGTAGTGCATGCTGGACCGTCCACACACTCCAAGGGGCTGTAAGAGCCTGGAAAAGGAGCAGCCAACTCTGCTACCAATCATGATGATGAGAATGACCCGGGAAAGGTGAGGAATGAGGAGGACTCTGGGTGACACATGAAGGTGAGTCCCTCTTGGTGGTGGACAAGAGAATGAATCATCCCCCAGAAGATGGAGAGCTCAGGCTAAGGAAAGACCTCAGGGTTCATTGGGTGTCCAGGCAGGATTTTGCTTAAGCCATTCTGAAGGAAGAGAATTTCATGAACTCCCCCGTCCTAAACGGGAGACTTACCCCAGGTTATCGCTGACCTCAAGCTGCAGCCCAAGCCCACTCCTGCTAGCAGTGTGCCTCACCCCACTGCTCCTCAGCTCTCAGGATGCCCCTGGCTCTGGGAGATACGTTCCGGTTAATACAAAGCATCTCGGAAAGGAGCCCCTTCCCATCAAATTGACAAACCTCAGGGACGGCAGCTCCCACCCCCAGGAGAGCTGAGTCCCCTTTGCAAGGGGGCTGGGAGGAGTGGCTGCTCATCTCTGCAGCATCTCTCAACTGAACACACAGAACAGGACCTCGTGTGGGGCAGAGCCAAAGTGTGGGGTGGGAGTTATAATGGTTATAACTGGGGCTGCCGTGGCTGAACTCCTGGTGAGTTTGGGAATTGCCAGCTGGGATGTTACCCGAGACATAAGCATCCCCTCACGTGGGGCAGCCAGGCTCGCGGCTGGAATTTCAAGCACTTGCTCCAATTGTTCCCAGAGCTGTGGTCATTGGTATGCTCGGCACTTGGTCGTTGACCTGACACTGGGTTCTCATGGTTTGCTCTCCTATCTGGGACTGAGAGCCTTGAATATAACCAAGACAGACAGTATCCTATAAAAAGCAGTTGTAAAGACTGGTCTGCCTCCTCCCTGCTTCCCAGGGCCCCAGCTGTGGGGTGAGCCTGGGGCTGGCTAGCTTCCCCACAGTCCTTTTGTGTTGGCCGAAGCCTCCCCTGAACACTTCTCATCAGCTACAAACCAAGGCTGGGGCCCACAGGGATATGAGTCTCCCATGGTCAGACTGGAATACAAATGGAGTTGCCGATTTAAAGATCAGGTTAGATGGCGTGGGATGGGCGGGCCATGCAGAGCAGAAATTCCCTTCCGAAGCTCCATCATTCTACATGTGAAAATTCAAGTCACTAACAAGGCTCTGTCTGTTTTCAGCTCCCACCCTCTCTTCCCAGGCCCTTGGCCGAAAAAGGAGAAAGGAAGCTTTAAATCGTCACCCTAAATCCTCTTTTATCCTTGACATAATCTTCAGGATTTGTGCTTCTAGGGACTCTGAAATTCTGGTGCCCCGGGGCCCCCTCTGACTCCTGCCAGGGGCCACAAACATCTTCTCATTCCCACCCCTCCTCCCCCACACAAAATTGGAAGGAAAAAACTTGAGGATTTTCCAAACTATAAGTAAACAGGGTCATTGGTATTAAGTAGGAAGACCCAGGTAAACTGAAGTCTCTTCATACACTGAAACTTGGTCATGATCAGAGCTGATTTCCATCCTCAGGTCCCAGGTGAAACGGACTTCTTAGCAGAAGCCGAGTCTACCAAACACCGACAGAGTCACTGGGGGACAGCGTGACATCAAGGCCATCAACTGGTCCCCAACTGATCCATCCTCATAACAGTCACTGCCACATACCAAGCAGAGCCGAAATGTTCTCTCACAGAATCCTTCAGATAACCCCTATGAAGCTTTATAGCTGGGGAGTCTGAGCCACAGAGAGATTGAGTAACTTGCCCAAGGTCACACTGCATACATGGTAGACCCAGGATTAGGTCATCTGACACAGAGGCCTAGCTTCTAACCACTCAGCCTTAGGGCCACTCACACGTGTGCCTTGGGTCAGCACGCCACGTCGTCTGTGCTTGATCACATTCTTTGCCCGGGCCACCACTGAGCCACCTTCTCCAGCTTCCCTCCAGTATTCTCACCCTTCCTTCTGTCTCATCTTCCCTTCCTCCAGTTGAAAAAGTTCCCCTAAATGTGTCCCTCCTCAACCAAACCCACCATGTACTCCTCATACACCTAGGCCGCTGTGAGCATGTGGAAGGGACCCCAGGCAGCCCTTCCTGCACAGCACCTACCCCTGGGGGTTCCTTACTTTTCTTTTCTCCTTCCTCCTTTCTTCTCTCGCCCTGGCTCCCTCTCCCCCTCTCTGCCTTCCCAAGCTTTCCACTTACCTTCCCAGCTTTTCTGCATGCCAGCTAGATAATCTGGAGTCAGCAGTTCATTCAAAGGAGGTCGCACAAGTTCCATAACCTTCCCCCAGGACCAGTCCTGAGAGACCTGTCCTCGTGACAGGGTCAGCCCAGCATTCTCGGGGCCCTACCAGCAGAGGGGGCCCTGCTGCTCTCAGCAGAAGGCACTTGAAGAACTTATGTGTTGTCGCTGAATTTGTTTACCACTGTTATTTGACATACTGGGCTAAGACCCAGCAAAGGCAGACCTCCCATCTACCCACACAGCCACCTCCAGGGGGCACCTCAGAAGTAATCAGTCCTTGCTGCCAGTTGGCGGACCCAGGCAGCCGCTGAGTGCACGTGAAAACTAGTAGCCAATCAGCACTCCCCATAGCTTTTTTGAAAGATTCACACGTGTTTAACTTGTATAAAGCCAAAGAAAAACAGTCCTGAATTCTATAGCAGTATTCCATACAATTCATATGGCCATAGAACCTACAACTCAACATGTACAAAAATAATGTATATAGCAAACCCCACTTGTAAGGATGGCATACTCTCTTTTTAGCTGCCAGGTTTGGAGATTGGGGGAATATCACACACACACACCCCCACACACAGAACCAGCACAATGGAGCTAACCCATAGGGGCCCAAGGTGCAGGTGAGGGCAAGGAGGGGCACAAGTCCCAGGGGAAGAGCTGTGAAGAGGTCCTGAGGCAGTTAGAGGCCAAGCCAGAGCTCAGTAGCTTGTCCACCATGGAAGGACATGGTGGAGCTGACCGGTCAGACCCTTGGAGCAGCTGCACTACTCCAGGAGGTTCAGGCAGTTCTTGGGAAACCCAGCTTCTAGTTGCTGTAGTGACAGCTGTCACGCTGGACACAGGATGAGTTTGCTATGGTCCTGGGAGATGCGAATTTGCACCCAGCCATTACTGAGTGCAGGATGATGGTGCTGTGCATGCAAAATCAGGTACACAGGTAGCTGGACTAGTCCAACACCTTCCCAAGGGTGCCCACCTTCAGCAAGTGTCCACTCATGGAGTTTTGGAAATACGTGGCGTGTGATCTTCATGGAGGAGTTGGGATGGGAACTCAATGGTAAGGTGGAGCACTGCGCCATCACACTCTGTTTACCGCAGATGGATACCAACAGGCTAGAGGACGAGATGAGTCCAGTCATTGGAGAACACCCCCACACTCGGCCACACAGCTGACTCCCAAGGCTACTCTTTTCCAAGTAGTCCCCCCACTTTGCTGACTCAGAAGATGGTGATGCTGGCAGAATCCTCAGCCTCCTCCTGCCTGACCTCTCAGAGGGCTTGGAGGCATTCAGGCTACACGGCCAATACAACATCTCACCAAGGTGGCACTTGACTGCTTCTCTGATCTCCTGGACCACTGGTTCCTCTTTTTCCCAGAGAGTCTTAGGCATAGAGTTCTCCAGGCCTTTATTGAGGACTGTGAGAGGCTTCCTGTTCCAGGGGTCCAGTCTGCTGGGAGCTATTGAAAATCTTCATAGAATAGTGGGGCAGGTAATGGGGGATGGGCTGGGATATAGCCAGAAAAACTGGTCTTGAGCTGCCCATGAACAGTCAGGTGAGCAGTGGGGTCTGTGTACAGCATCTTCTGGAAGAAGCAGTTATGTGCTTGGGAATATTGCATTCATTCTTCTTGATCCAGAAGTCAGCACGTTTTAAGCAAGAGATACCAAAGGTGAGCTTACCTTCTAACGTGGTGCTCCCAGCGGACCCCACGGCCATCTGGAGAAGCTGCCTTTTGTAGCTTAACACCTCAGGAGTCGCCTGTTGCTGTTTAGTCGCTAAGTAGCATCCTACTCTTCGATATGTGCTTGGGAATATTGCATTCATTCTTCTTGATCCAGAAGTCAGCACGTTTTAAGCAAGAGATACCAAAGGTGAGCTTACCTTCTAACGTGGTGCTCCCAGCGGACCCCACGGCCATCTGGAGAAGCTGCCTTTTGTAGCTTAACACCTCAGGAGTCGCCTGTTGCTGTTTAGTCGCTAAGTAGCATCCTACTCTTCGGCTCCTCTGTCCATGGGATTTCCCAGGGAAGAATACTGGAGTAGGTTGCCACTTCCTTCTCCAGGGGATCTGCCCAACCCGGGGATCAAACTCAGGTCTCCTGCATTGGGAGGCAAATTCTCTACCACTGATCTACTAGGGAAGCACTAGGTATTTAGAAAGGCTCTTCTGCTCCCCAACATATTCCTCTTTGGTTGCCAGTCCAAATATCCTATTTTCACCTCCAGATCCCCATTCAGGAAGACTCTGCCCAGCTCGAGATCCTGGTGAACAACCCGGTTTGGGTGCAGTCAAGGACTATCTGCCACAAGTAGCAGCAGGTCTTGTCCTGGCTCGTGGATTTCCTCCACTGTTGTGGCTCCAAGAGAGATCTCCAGCTGCAGAGCCCCAACACGACCAACATGAAGTTCACATCCTCAAAAAACCTGTGGAAGCCTCAGACTACATGCTGGCAGGCAAGGGGCAGTGAATAGACCTCTCCCAGGTCATCGTCGCCCTCTGGTGCGGCCTGAGCTGCAACGACCTGGGTAGATTTTGCTTGCAAATCCCTCCTTGGGGTCTTCATCAAGATAGACATGCCAAAGCACTTGGCAAAGCTGCTTTTCCCCCAGAAAGCAGCCTGGGAGAACGTGTGGCCCACTGGATGGGTCCACTAGGCCTTCTGGGGTCTCTTTTGCCTGCTGGACATCTGTAAGGGCCTTGGGATCCTCCACTCCAAGGATCCAGTCTTTCCCGGGTAGGCTGGTGCCCCAGCCAGCCTCTCTGCAGTGCCACCCCTCTTGTGTTCCTGGGAGCTGTTCCTCCAACTACGCAGGGTCTGAGCAGCGGTTTGGCGTTACTAGCCTTCTCCCTGAATCAAATGCTACTGTGAGAATGTTACAAAAGCTCTTCTCACTCTTTCTCTCTCACCTTTTTTTCTTTTTCCCCCCTCTCACAATTGGGGAGGAAGACACGAGGCAGCAGTGGCTTGGGTTCTCCAGGTACCCTGGGCAGCCTGGTCCCATGCCCCACACACTCAGCATCCAGCCCCTAGACGGGTTTGTTTCCTCCGGCAGAGGGAAAGTCAAGGGAAGGTGGTTTTATCAGATTAACTCTGGTAAAAACGCTGTCTCCCAGCCTCTGGGAGCAAGCCGACCCAGCTGCCTGTGTACCCAGTGGTTTCCAGGCTGGTGGGCGGTTGTTTTTCTTCCAAAGCCTTGGCTAGCTCCGCATCTCACCCGAGGGCTGCGGTCTGGGGAATGTTTTGAGTTGAAACATTCAGGCCCCTCGTGGTATTTGGAGTTCTGAGACCCTTCTGTGCTAAAAGGAAAAATGAATGGTCTATTTAGAAACTGCTAACAATTCACAGTGTAAAGAAAAGGCCACAATTCGGCAGCTGACGGGCTGCTGTTCTAAGGGTGGTCCCAGGGAAGCTGGCTGCATGGCAGTTATGGCCCCCGCTCCGGATATTCCATCTAGAAGACCCCCTACTAGTGGGGGCAGTGCTTCCAGAAGGCCTCTCCCTGGCTTTTTCTGGGCCCTTCCCCGAACATGCTCCTCCTGGGGCCTGTGGTGTGCTTGGGCCATGAATGAGACCACTTTTCCTAAGTCAGATGAGCAGTGAAAAGTGACTTGAGCTGACACACTTCAGCAGGTCTTCTGGCTGCGGTGATGACGGTAGGCTGGGGAGAGGGTCGGGGTAGGGTGGGGGGCGAGGCGGGGAGGGGACGCAAACGAGCTATTTTAGGAAAGCAGGCGGCAGACTATCATGGATGGAACCAGGGCGGGAGCAACACAAGAGACAGAAAGTGGTCATATTCAGGATATACTTGAATAGCAGACTCAACAGAATTTGTGGATGGATTAGGCTGTGGGATGTAAGACAAAGAGGTGTCATCTTTGACAGGCCTTAACCACCCGTGTTTTAGGCCTAAACACTTGGATGAAGAAAGCAGCCACTAAGATAGGAAAGACAGCCAAAGGACCATTCTGTCTCGATTTTATCCTGGACTGAAGCTGAAATTCTATTGGAGCTGTCAGTGATCATTCACTGACAAACCGAGGCGTGATAAATAGTAACTTTTCCTCCTAAGAGTTTTAAATTAATCTGACTACCATAATAGCTGGTTTGGATAGGCCCTCCGTACTAGAAAGCCACATTAAATAAACATTTCCACTAGAATGACTCATAAAGATATAAAGGCACTTCATAAAATTACAGATTTGTTGCTAATAATTCTCAAAGCATAACTTGGCTTCAGAAGCCTTTAGGAAAATAACTTCAAAGTCTATGAGATGAACACATTTCTACAAAAAGGGGCTCTATATTAATAGTTGTTATCTAGGAAAGAATTATCAGTAATTTTACTTTCCTCTTTGAGCTCTTTTATATTCTCAGTTTTCTACAATGAATAACAATTATGCAATTCACATGATAAAAAAGTAACACTTTTGTTTTTAAAATATGATGATAAATTTTGTAGCAGCAAGGGAATTTCATATGATAGGCAAAAGACTAGGTTCAAAACTATATTTATACTATGATTACAACTATTTAAGAAACAGAAGAAACCAAAGAAAATATACCAAAATATTTAAAAGCAGTAAGATTATCAGTTTTTCTTTTCTTTCTTTTCTATGTTTTTAGCAACATGGTTTTATAATAAATTACATAAATAAAAGAACTATAAATATTTAAAACTGCCTATCATTCCTACCTGCAAGATTTAAACAATTTGAATAAAAAAAAATCAGGAAACCAATCATTTTAATCCAAGAAATTACATCTTATCCAACAAAGTGAAGTGTTAAAATATGAGCTAGATTAGATTTCTGCTGGTCGGGTTTGGCAAACCATTAACATTTTATTTTTTTACTATGATAAGCATAGTTGATTTTACCTAGAACACTGAATGAATTTCATATTTTTCTGGGATCCCTCAAGGCAAAAATTCAACCAGGGACCTAAGAGTAGGTCTCTTCTTAACTTGTCTCAAACTGGCCTTATATAGCAGATATACATTAAGCGTTAATTCGCTTTTTATCTAAAAGATGATGATGATGTAGCAGCAAGGGAATTTCATATGATAGGCAAAAGACTAGGTCCAAAACTGTATTTATACCATGATTACAACTATCTAAGAAACAGAAGAAACCAAAGTAAATATACCAAGATATATTGAGGCTGAGCTCAATAAATTTCAATTCTAGGATGTTAAACCTTTGCCTGCATATTATTCAGCAAGTCAAGACTTGCCAAATAGCTGGACAAGATATGTGTTCTGCTTTTGAGGTTTCTGGAAGCCAAACAGAAACAAGGTATAGAGCTCTGTCCCATTCCTTCCAGGCTCTAGATGAGAAGAAAAAATACAGGAGAAAGGAATACTAAAAAGACAGAAAACAAATACAAATATAGATTAGGGAGGGGGGTTCCTGGGCACAAATGCATTGCTAGTAGTTGGCTGAACTATACAAAGAAAACTTTATTCTAAAAAAAAACAACTTTAATGCAAAATTTCAAAATTCCATTGAAGTAAAAGGTAAACCGCGTTTTCTCTTACCTTTAGCAACATACCCTCCAAAAAGAATCCACATCGATGCAATCAGAGAGCCAAAGGCCAACATGAAACCAATGAACAGCCAAATGCGAGCACCTTAAGAGACATAATATTTTACCAGAATTGTTTCTTATATGGCAGCACTCAGTTCAATTAGCTTTTCAAAAGAAGTCAAAAACGCAGAGAGAAAAACATATGCAGTTGCCATCAGAGTCTAAAGCAAAGAACAGTGGGAACCGTGCTAAGGGCAGTCAGTGTGGACGCCGGCTGTTTCCCTGTCGACTTTTGTCTTTACATTCTAAGTGCCTAGACTGCATTAAAATTACGTTAACAGGGAACGACAATCAACTTACAAATCACACTTATATAATATTTATGAAGATTTACTATAAAATAAAGAGAGTCATGGCATCTGGTCCCATCATTTCATGGCAAATAGACGAGGAAACAACAGAAACAGTGACAGACCTTATATCCTGGGCTCCAAAATCACTGCAGATGGTGACTAAGCCGGCTGTTTCCCTGTCGACTTTTGTCTTTACATTCTAAGTGCCTAGACTGCATTAAAATTACGCTAACAGGGAAAGACAATCAACTTACAAATCACACTTATATAATATTTATGAAGATTTACTATAAAATAAAGAGTCATGGCATCCGGTCCCATCACTTCATGGCAAACAGACGAGGAAACAACAGAAACAGTGACAGACCTTATATCCTGGGCTCCAAAATCACTGCAGATGGTGACTGCAGCTCATGAAATTAAAAGACACTTGCTCCCTGGAAGAAAAGCTATGACCAACCTAGACAGCATATTAAAAAGCAGAGACGTTGCTTTACCCACAAAGGGCCGTCTAGTCAAAGCTATGGTTTTTCCAGTAGTCATGCACGGATGTGAGAGTTGGACTATAAAGAAAGCTGACTTTCCGAGAATTGATGCTTTCCCACTGTGGTGTTGGAGAAGACTTATGAGAGTTCCTTGGACTGCAAGGAACTCAAACCAGTTAATCCTAAAGGAAATCAGTCCTAAATATTCACTGGAAGGACTGATACTGAAGCTGAAACTCCAATACTTTGGCCACCTGATGCGAAGAACTGAGTCACTGGAAAAGACCCTGATTCTGGGAAAGATTGAAGGCGGGAGAAGGGGACGACAGAGGATGAGATGGTTGGATGGTGTCACCAACTCAATGGACATGAGTTTGAGCAAGCTCTGGGAGTTGGTGATGGACAGGGAAGTCGGTGTGCTGTGGTTCATGCGGTCACAAAGGGTCAGACACGACTGAGCAACTGAACTGATTGAAACAGAGTCATGAATTCGCCTAAAGTGAATTCTGAGATGAGTTTATTTAATTAGAACAAATGCATTTTAATAAAAAACCCTGCCTTGCTCAATAAAGCACAGCAAATAATGTTATATGTAAATTTCTGATTTCATACCCAAGATATAAAACAATAGTTCGGAAATAATAGTCTCTTATTTATAGATATGATATGATACACAAATACAACCAGCTCTGGATTCCCAGAGCTGTGCTAACATTTATCTCTTCATTTAGACTTTACAAGGTCACAGTGTATCAGTATATCTGTATTGCTTCTACTTAAGTTCATCTATTGATAACAGACAGTGAACCAGAGGGAGTCTGAAAACACAGACCAGAACTGACCACTGCAGTTCTTTTTATTTCATTAGGGTGGGGGAAAAAAAGTCACCTGAAACTTGCCTAGATTCAGGTTTATTTTTGTATGGATATAAGTTTACCACTTAAAATGCTCAGTAAATATCTGTCTCCTCAAATCTTTGACTAAATTGGACCCTACAGGAAGCCATGCTGCAAACATCCTGTACTCTGCCTGCCTTGGGTACATGGCCCTGGGCCCAGGGGACATGAGTTCCTTAGGGGAGAAAGGCAGGCCTGGGTAAATCTAAGCACTACAACTCTATCATCCTATTCAGTTTTGCAGGATTAAAAGAGTTCTGGAGACTGGCTGCACAATAAAAATGAATGTACCTACTACTGAACTGTACGCTTAAAAATAGTTAAGATAGTAAATTTTATGTTGCGTATTTTGAAACGTGCCAAAAACTATGAATCTAAGCTGAATCAAAATGCTAATTCAGTCAAGTAAGGTTGGCAAAAAAGGGAAGAAAATAATTTATATAGTAAAGCTTCAAGTACTAGAAAGTCTATTTTGCACTTTGCATAATGCATTCTTTATTATATACTGCTTTTTACTATACACTGTATACGTTTATATCTATACAGTACTATTATCGCACAGGGTTATATACTCAAAACTTTGTATTCTGAACTATTTGGCAACCATTGACCAAATGCGACTTTTACCTTAGGCCTTGGAACCTACAACCTCTCCTTAGACACATCTCCATCCTATCCCCGACCTGAAGAAGTCAGACAAGTGGCCCTTTCATGTGTAATTCTTATTTTAAGAGTGCACAGTAAGATACTGTTTGCATCTATTTACCTGTTTGACCCAGGCAACCTTCACTGTAACTGTCGCCTCGGACCTGTCCGTTTGATACTGCATTAATCCTGTGCGAACAAAATAAAGCCAAGAGATCAGGGTCTCTAAGAGGAAGTTATCCATGACATCAAACTGCCAGGTCCAATAAGCTGTTGTTGTTGAGTTGCTAAGTCAGGTCCAATTCTTTGCCACCCCAATGGACTGCAGCATGCCAGGCTTCCCTGTCCTTCACTATCTCCTGGAGTTGGCTCAAATTAATGTCCATTGAGTTGGTGATGCTATCTAACCATAGAGTTCTGCAAATTTAAGTTTTCAGGAGTCTTGAGTAATGGGTTCATACAACAATAGGCAAGGCCCCTCAATCAGTATCCTGTAAAGCACTGAATATAGTCCCCAGACCAGCAGAATCAGCATCACCTGGACATGCTTTAAAATGAGAATTCCCTGGTTCTACCCCAAGTTTACTGAAGCAGAAATTCTGGGTTGTAGGGCCCAGCAATCTGAATTTGAACAAATCCTTTAGATGATTCTGATTCTTGTCAAAATTTGAGAATGAAATTCTTAGAATTATATCTTGCTAAGACTGGAATGATCTTTAGCTTGGTTCTATCTAGTTTTCTGTTTGTACACATCAGACATACTCAGCACGAAGAGATGCAAGCAGTAAAATCTTGCTCTGTCAATCCCTGACACATGTTCCAAACATAAAAATCTTTCACTGAGCTTTACAGAATACCACTCTAAATTGAGACAACCTTGCTTTCTCCAGAAGGCTACTCTGGGGACTTCCCTGCCATTTCAGTGGCTAAGCCCCTACACTCCCAGTGTGTCTGGGGGCTGGTGGGGTGGCGGGGGTGGGGCCTGGGTTCAATCCCTGGTCAGGGAACTAGATCCCACATGCTGCAAGTAGAGTTCCCATGCTGCAACTAAAGAGCCAGCTCAGCCAAATGAACAAATATTAAAACAAGAAGAACAGAAAAAGAGGACCGCTGTTTTTCTTCCTGAGTCCTTCTCTATGATCTGACATTTCAACTGCAACCCATATGTTAATTTGGTAATATTTAAAAATCTTAACTGTATGTAAAACATATTTCTCTTGTGACAATCTGTGCAAGTCGTGTCACTAGCGATGACACTTACATTAAGAAGGCTACGGTTGCTATAACACCACACGCGTGGTAGGAATGGTTGAATTCGTCCATGTGGGGATAAATGACAGCTGCATCTATGATAATCCACCAGCCTGTAAAAAACTAAGACAAACCACAGGAGCAGAAATGACAGTCATTTCATCTCTTACTGGCTAAAAAGCAAAGAATCTAAGTGAAGAGATCCCTTCTAATAAAGTCCAAAATTTTCTTAAATGTTCCAGCAGTTTCTTGCATATAATTAGTACTTGGCTTAGTATCTGATGAAAGACTAGATACTCTAAATCCCACAGCTATTATTTATTAACACAAACTTCTTTTCTAAGATGATTACAATCATTCTTTTATAATGTCATTTAAAAAGTCTGTGACCAAAAAAAAACCAAACAAACAAAAAAATAAATTAAAAGTCTGTGATCTAATTTTTGTGAACTAGAAGTAAATTATATTTCACGGCAGGAGAAAGGAAAAAAGTCATTTAGATTTGAACTGACAAGAGGAGTGGCCTGTTGCTGACGATAAAAGCCTCCAGAAAGATATTATTGAAAATGAAAAAAACAGTACTCAAAATAATATGGGGAATAATTATTATTGATAGAATTTTAGCTAGTCTCTTACTGCTGTGAAATAAATAATGTGCTGTGCAGCACTGCTTCCTCTTCTGATGAACTATAGTGCAGTCTCAGATGCTTTCAGGGGTGATGCTAAATTCAATTAAAACACAAAATTATATTTATCTTAATTGAATTTGGCTCTGGAAATTATCAAGGGCAAACATAAAATGAAAAAAGACATTAAAACTGCATAAATATTTTTTGTCACTTGAACAGACACTTACAATAAGATGATATTAACCAAATTCTGACATGTAGTTTAGCAGATTTGGAAAGTAAATCCCCTTCTCTATCCCCACTTCCAACCTTGACCTAGTTAGCTCTGGGAACTGCCATCTTTAGGCAATTATTTAAAAATAACTATTTTTGATTAATCAAATTATTTTTCCAGGTTACAGACAGATCTATACTCTAGTAATGACATTTTTACTGGGTAGCACAAGTATTCTTTTGCCTTTTTTTTTAACCCTTTGAGCCCAACATACTCAAGATATTTTCTTCAGAGACTAAAATTAAAAGCTTTTTTTAAAATATAAGAGCAGAATTTCTATAGTAGTTTTATATTTTGACATTACTCTGGAAAAATTTAGGACAATTATTTTTCATAGATTATAACTGTCAAGAGGCTAGGCAAAGAGACGTATTTAAACTTAGATTTTTGCTTGTTTACTTAAATTTACTCTTTAGAGTATATGTCAACATTAGAGCACAAAAAAAAATCACATGCCTTGAAGGATTTGTAATATAAATAAGAATTTTACTCTATAAATTACTTCTAAACAATATATTTTAACGAGCTCTTTATTTATCTAATGAGACTGAAAAGTTAAGTTACGGAGAAATGCAGTCATATCTTTTGAATGGTTTTGACTTGATTGTTTCTTGAACACTTCTTGGTAACTTCATGTACTCATTAAGAGGAGGCATAATCCACGTTGTGAATACATACATAAAATACACTGTCTCACTATACTATGTTTTATGCAGTAAATGAAAAATAATATCAAATTTCAAGCCATAATGTCAACTCTTTAAATAGAATACCTAAATCCTCTCATAAATAAAAATATCAACATTTATTTTTAAAAATTCAGTGGTCAAAGATAAAATAAATAGTACATACTTAAAGAAATCACACAATTCAAAATACATAAAAACAAACACATCAAATTAAGGAAGGCCCAAATGATCAAGGACACTTACTAGAACACCGGCAGCAACGGAAGCAATAGTATTGCGCTTTTCCCCCCAATCAATGCACTCTGAACACCTCAAGCCTTCCAGAAATCCAGACATTTTTTCAGGTCACTTAAACAAAAAAAAAACAAAACTTAATATAGTACTTCTAGTGAATTGCTTCAAATCTGACTTATGTTTCTAGAAAATAACAGTTTAGGAATAATTTAATAAAAATGAAGATACAAATATTTTATTTGCTACATATACTTCAGAATATTTGGGATTCAACTTTTGATGAATTTCCACAAAACTCTGGAAAACAAAGTGCGGACTCATTTAGTTGTTGTGTTCTTTTTTTTTATTTAAAAAGATGATTTTAAGCAAAAGTGGGTATCCAAATATTGAAAAAAAAATTATAATGATTATTAACTTTAATTCCAAACTAAGTTTGCATGTGTTTTAGATATTTAGAGTTCAGAAGCACTAGCGCAGTGAAGAGACAAATGATAAAATTTTGGTTCTGAGTTAAAGCAGGGACTCGAAAAATATTTCTCTTCGCAATTTACACATTTTATCTATAACACGTTTCTTCACGTCAAGTCCTTTCGTCTTTTTTTTCCAAGCCTGTCTTTTGGCTTCAGTTCTATGTAAAAGTGAAAGTGAAAGTCGCTCAGTCGTGTCCGACTCTTCGAAACCCCATGGTCCATGGAATTCTCCAGGCCAGAATCCTGGAGGTAGTCTTTTCCTTCCCGAGGGGATCTTCCCAACCCAGGGATCAAACCCAAGTCTCCCGCATTGCAGGCAGAATCTTTACCAGCTGAATCAAAAGGGAAGCCCTCTAGGTAAAGAACAGCCATTTCACTTTAATAATCTCTACCTCTGATTCTAACATGTTTTCCAGCCAAAAGAAAGCACAAAATTGAAGTCAGTATTAATTCAGACCATTAAAAAAGGAAAAAGGGAATAACGAAAGGACAGGAAAGGAAGGAGGGGCTTCCACTATGGACCAGAGGGTAAAGAATCCGCCTGCAATGCGGGAGACCACAGGAGACACGGGTTGGAGCCCTGGGTCGGGAAGATCCCCTGGAGGAGGAGGGCATGGCAACCCACTCCAGTATTCTTGCCTGGAGAATCCCATGGACAGAGGAGCCTGGTGGGATACAGTCCAAAAGGTCGCAGAGTCAGACACGACTGAGCGACTAAGCACGCGCGCGCGCGCGCACACACACACACACACACNTTTAAAATACTGAACATTTAATAAACTGCCATATAACATGGACGAGGGTTATACAGCCATTACCACCATGAAGATGGACATTTTTTGTGTGTTTCTAAATAATGCATAAAGTGAGCAGCAGAACGCAATAAAGCCTAAGCATCGTCACTGTCTTGTGGCCAAATCAACAGTTGCATTTGGCTGCTGGATGCTGTAACTTTTCAAAATGTTTATATATTTTTAATAGATTGTCTTGTCAATGTTTTTAAATAGACAAAAGAAGGATGTGGTCCACAGTAAAGGCCCCCAGTTTTCTCCTAGTGCCAAGTCCCAGGGAAGACATTCTAGGTGAGGAAAGGGATTCTATTTACATTTCTTTATTTTAATTCAAAATGTTTATATATTTTTAATAGATTGTCTTGTCAATGTTTTTAAATAGACAAAAGAAGGATGTGGTCCACAGTAAAGGCCCCCAGTTTTCTCCTAGTGCCAAGTCCCAGGGAAGACATTCTAGGTGAGGAAAGGGATTCTATTTACATTTCTTTATTTTATTGGGCTCCAAAATCACTGTGGATGGTGACTGTAGCCATGAAATTAAAAGACACTTGCTCCTTGGAAGAAAAGCTCTGACAAACCTGGACAGCGTGTTAAAAAGCAGAGACATTACTTTGCCAACGAAGGTCCATCTAGTCAAAGTCATGTATGAATGTGAGAGTTGGACAAAGAAGGCTGAGAACTGATGCTCTCAAATGGTGGTGTTGGAGAAGACTCTTGAGAGTCCCTTAATCCACAAGGAGATCAAAACAGTCAATCCTAAAGGAAATTATCCCTGAATATTCATTGGAAGGACTGATACTGAAATTGAAGCTCCAATACTTTAGCCACCTGATGTGAAGAGCCAATTCATTGGAAAGGTCCCTGATGCTGGGGAAGACTGAAGGTAGGAGGAGACGGGGATGACAGAGGACGAGATGAAGTCACAGGGCCAGCTGATTCATGCTGATGTTTGACAGAAAACAAAATTCTGTAAAGCAAATTATCCTTCAATTAAAAGATAAATAATTTTTTTCAAAAAGTCACAGGGCTGTGTGTTTCTACTGTATTGATTACAAGATTTTTGTCTGCATGTGACAGAAGCTTAACGTAAACTAGCTCAAGTAGGGAATTCCCCTGTGGTCCAGTGGTTAGGATTCTGTGCTTTCACTACAGGGGGTAGAGGTTCTATCCCTGGTCTGGGAACTAAGGTCCTGCAAACCAGGTAGCACAGCCAAAATAAATAATAACAAACTAGCTCGAGCAAAAGAACTATCAAGGGCAGGAGCTGGTTCTTTCTAGGTTTCTGTGTGTGTGTGTGTGTGTGTGTGTGTATACACTTAAGTATGTATCATCTATCAACCATCTGTCTATCTAATTTTAGGTTTCCTTCTTCCCTTATTCTCTTGAGTAACCTTATTCTCTCCTACTTCATATACCTCCTCTTTGCAGTCAGGGAAGCTTGCTTACATGGCCTTTGCAGCTTTGGGTCAATCCATATAAAAATCCCAAGAAAAGACTTTCGTGAGTTCTGCTTTGGATCACATGCCCACTCCAGAACAATCTCTGTCACTATCGACCAGCCCGAGTCAAGGGCCCTCCCATGATGAACAGCACCTTGACTGCCAGATCTAGAAAAAGAGGAGCGTCCTCCCAAAGGAACAGATGCAGAGGAAAATCAAACCACACATCACCCCAAGGCAGCCTTGTAGATGTCCCAGGAAGCCAGGTGCCAGGTATGGACACGCTGACATCACATCTGCAATCAGCAAAGGAGAAGGTAAACTTTGAATACACATTTTTCGTTTCTTACTATAGCCTCTCTTCTGGGATTTGATTTCTTACCTGTCAAGTGTGTGTGCTGGGCTAAGTTCACCTTTAAAAGTCTCTTGTGGGAATTCCCTGGTAGTCCAGTGGTCAGAACTCTGCCTTTTCACTGCTGAGGGCATGGGTTCGGTCTCTGGTCAGGGCACTAAGATCCCATCAGGCTTATGGCTTGACCAAAAAAGAAAAAAAGTTCCTTGAAAAGGGCCCTCCCATGATGAACAGCACCTTGACTGCCAGATCTAGAAAAAGAGGAGCGTCCTCCCAAAGGAAGAGATGCAGAGGAAAATCAAACCACACATCACCCCAAGGCAGCCTTGCAGATGTCCCAGGAAGCCAGGTGCCAGGTATGGACACGCTGACATCACATCTGCAATCAGCACAGGAGAAGGTAAACTTTGAATACACATTTTTCGTTTCTTACTATAGCCTGTCTTCTGGGATTTGATTTCTTACCTGTCAAGTGTGTATGCTGGGCTAAGTTCACCTTTAAAAGTCTCTTGTGGGAATTCCCTGGTAGTCCAGTGGTCAGAACTCTGCCTTTTCACTGCTGAGGGCATGGGTTCGGTCTCTGGTCAGGGCACTAAGATCCCATCAGGCTTATGGCTTGACCAAAAAAGACAAAAAGTTCCTTGAAAATGACATTCTAGTATTTCTGAGATATTCACGCTTACAAGTCTTGCTATCATCAGAATAATGGAAATGTCAGCTTCCTTGGTTAATTAATTCAACAGGTAGTTCTGGAAGTTTTAACTTTGTAGTTGTCATTCATTTTAAAAACACTTAATCTATTGTTCTGCAAAGAAATCTTATCTTTTTCCCATAGAACATTTTTCAGTCTCACTCAGAATCTCAATTATTGGAATCATCGTCTTTGAAAGAATAAGATATTTGGGAGCAAATTATTTTAGATCCATCCCAATTTTTAATTCTTAGGCTCAAGCCTTTTATTATTTCTAATCTATCCAAGAAGCTGTGGAAAGGGAAATCATTACTCCCTTAGGTTATTTGGGGACCCCTTGACCTTGGTAGAGAATAGAATTCCAGAAGGGGGGAATCTCTGAGCCAGAAATTGTTACTGTGCTGTGTCTGTTGAATATCCGTGATATACTTATGAAGTGCAAGGAAATCCAAATCACTGACACCTTAGCCCTTCAGGGGGTGTGGGACTCTGTGCCTCTTAAAGCATGTCCAGCTGCCCCACCCCCACCCCACTCCCACCAACCCTGGGCCAGCGCAGCACAGGTGCAGAAAAGAGGACACAAAGAAGGAAAATGTTAGGCAAGGTCAAGGGCTAGATGGTAAAACTTGAATTTTTTTAATTGGAGAATAATTGCTTCACAACGTTGTGTTAGTTTCTGCTGTACAACAACGTGAATTAGCTGTTTGTATACATATAACCCCGCTCTCCCACTCACCATCTCACCCCCCAGGCCATCACAAAGGACAGAGCTGAGCTCCCCTCTAGTTCTCCTTCAACATGATCTTCCTCTGTGCCCTTTTCGCCTCCAGCCACCTTCAGAGCCTCCTTCTCTAAGCCCTGAAACCAAGCCCAACCTCACCCTCAGCTCCCAAGACCTGCTTGGCAGCACCGTGGCCCTTACCACCAGCCACACTGGGCCTTTCAGTCTTGCCTCCCACAAGCATCTGGAGTGGGCACGTCACTTCCAGGCATCTGTTGTGCTTGCAGAGAAAGCCCTTTCCTTAACCCAAGCCTCACAATCCAAATGCCTGACTTGGCGAGGGATCCTCTAACAGCCAAGCCTTTGTTTCGTTAGGGAGCCTCTCCCCCACCACATGCTCTGTCTGAGGCTCCCCACCCACAGCCACACTCCCCTGCACACAATAGAAGACCTGTGTCTTTCTTTCACAGCCCTGGGGATGTGACAGTGGATCCTGGGGCCACCTGCCAGTCCCTGGGGCTGTGGGAGTCTCCCCAGGCTGGCAAGGGTGACTGGTAAGGTCAGCAGCCAGGTCAATCCTGGGCCACAGGGCCTGCCACCTGTGTGGTGTTTTCTTGATCATTGGTCCAGGGAAGGGCTGACTTGACTTCTTCTGGAACCCCCACCCCTCATATCCAGCATGTGGAGCCCTGTACCAAGGTAACAGGTGTGGAGCCTTAGACCAAGGTCACAGGTGTGGAGCCTTAGACCGAGGTCACAGGTGTGGAGCCTTAGACCAAGGTCACAGGTGTGGAGCCTTAGACCGAGGTCACAGGTGTGGAGCCTTAGACCAAGGAACTTACACCAAGGCCACAGGTGTGAAGCCTTAGACCAAGGTCACAGGTGTGGAGCCTTAGACCAAGGTCACAGGACAAAAATTTCTGGAATTAACCAGGCCCCATAGCAACTGTTACCATCAGCCTCCTGATCTAAACCAGCCAGTTCCCCCACCCTATGTTAAGTAAAATACATGCCCTATTACCCACCCTATAGCATCCTTACCAATCACCTAATGCCACCCTTCCAGTAGGAATTTTCGGTCATGAGGCTATAAAAATTGGCAACTAGGCCTCAAGAGGGGATAGCTCTCCTTTGAGCTGGCCCACCGTTCTGGCAGCATCTCCCACTCTAATAAACTATTTTCCTCTCGTTGTGTTTCATGTCTGGAAATTCCTTTACAGCCCATGCACAGACTACACGACACAACAGAATCTTATTCCTCAAAGATCGATGGGCTTCCTTCCATGGGCTTGAGTGGCCAAGGCATGATACAGCAACAAAAGCTTCCCAACTTGAGAGGAACCCTCAGTCATTCTTCCAGAAAGACTAGCACAAACCATAGCCATCTGCCCATTTCTTAATTTATTTTTTTCATTCATGAAAATATTTATTAGACTCTTGCTAGGTTCTTGGCAAATTAACAAAGCTCACGTGCATTTTCAAAACCTTCATTTTCTGCATATCTCAAAGCCCATCGTAAATGCTCCCTCATCCAGGAAGCCTCCCCTAGAATTTCTATTTTAATTCAATTTCATAGGACACAGAACCCTGAAGGGTTTGCTGCTCACTGCTGTCTCCTCCACTCAGGCCCTCCGTTAGTGACTGGCACCTCAGCTAAGCCTGTTAACTCTAGACTAGGAAAGAAACAGAAATCCAGAAGCGGGAGTTTCCAGTTCTCCGCTCCCTGTGCAGACACCTCCAACCCATCAGCCTTTTGAAGCCCATCTCTTCCCACAGGACATCTCTGCCCTCCATCACAGAGTACTTCCCCATGAAACCCATGCTGTCTTTGGCCTGCTGATTCTGGCCTTCTGAACATGATAACAAGATTAGTCTGCTTTTTCTCTTTGGTTCCACTGCATGTGGAACGTCTCCAACTGGGGGACCAGGGATCAAACCCACGCCCCTCTGCAGTGGAAGAATGGAGTCTTAACCACTGAACAACCAGGGAAGTCCCAGATCAGTCCTCCTCTTGTTGTTCTTGTTGTTGAGTCCCTAAGTCACGTCTGACTCCTTTGCGAACTTGTGAACTGTCGCCCGTTCCTGTCCCTAGGATTTTCCAGGCAAGGACACTGGGGTGGGTTGCCATACCTTCCTCCAGGGCCAGATTAGCCTTCTTAACAAAGCACCTGACGGTTCCTAGCACTGACTCTGAAGGATGCATTAATTATCCACTGATCACAGGGTTTTTTTCAGTCATTCATCAAGGCTTTGTTGAGCACCTACTCTACTATTAAAAATTATTCTGCAAGACCCTGGGGATATAAAAGTGAGCAAAACAGAATTGCAGTCTAGATGGGAAGACAAAAATAGACAAGGAAAATAATACGTGCAATCGGCGTTGTGCCAGGCATGTGGAGAGGAGCACTTAGGCTGGCCTGAGAGGCGTTTGCCAGGCAAGTGGAGGTAAGACCGATAACCTGGATGAAACCTCCCGCGCCTGCGTTCGAGCTCTGTCCTCCAAGCTGTCCCCACTCTGTGTCTGCTCTGAGGATGCCACCCCTCCACCAACTTCAACACCTTGGCCCACCTGTCTTCCTCCTTTCTCCTCTAGTCTGAATGGTTTCCCCAGCTGTTTAACGTAAATCTACAGCTAAACAGGGAACTCCAGCAGGGCCAGGCTGGCAGTCTTTGAGTCAAGTTCAGCATCATGGTCTGCAGGGGACTGATCTGTGTGCCATACTTTAAATGCCTGGGGTAAGTACACTGGCAGAGACGGTCAGTGGTGCAGCCATGCAATAGCTGCCCAGCTAAAAATGACATTTCCGCACCAAGCAGAGGTCACGTGCAGGTGGAACAGAGGAGGAGCTGGGCCTTCCCGATCGGGGTCTTCATGCTGCCGCTCATGCTCTCCTCCGTGCCCTTGTCCCTCTGCTCCTGGCCACACAAGACTGTCGCTCTGCTTTGATCATGACCCGCAAAAGAAATCCACATCCAGGTCCCTTAAGCCATTGTGTGGCTGGCTTTCTTTGTGAGAGCAACCCAGTCTTACCCAGCCTTAATATGACAGACAGCACGTCAGGTTTCTAGCTTCCACTGCAAACATGGAAAATCTAGCAAGACTATGCCTGCAGCCCTGTGGGGCCACAGTCAGTAGGCACAGACCCCCAGTGTCCAGTGAGGCCAGCAGCCAGTGCCCCTGCCAAGGCCCTTGAACTCTTGTTTTTCTGCTTCTTTACTCTTTCCCATGAACTGCCTGATCCTTGCAGGCACTTTCGTTTACAGAAGCATTTTAGCCTCCGAACAGAACACAAGATTCAGGAAGTCCCATGGCTGATGATCCGTCTGCCTGTCTTGTCTCTCAGAAGTCTGTCCTGTTTTAAAGCCTAAATCAGACATTTCACCCCAGGTTTAGGACCTGGAGCAGACCCAATGTCTTCCCCACAACAAATATTCTGCAATATCCCCTCTACATTCCTGAAATTAAACTAGTATTAAATTAAATAGTAATCAACTAATTAATTAATAAATGATAAAAACTAATAATTAAATTTGATGTTAATTAAATTAAACTAATACTACACACCATTTTAAAAATCAGTATAATGCCCTAATGTAATACAAAGGCAAAATAAAACCAGAGTCACTTAGAATAACATCATGTGTGTTTCAGTATTTAGAGGTTTGGTGCAACTCCGTCAGGAGCCAACAGGAAGTACTCAGATCCTCTGGCGGGGACATCTGGCAGCTGCAGATGCAGACTGCCACAGGTACGTGGTTTTGGTAATAAACACCTCACGTGTCACTGCCATCAGGAATCTGATCCCAAAAGGAGGTGAACAACTCTTGGTAAAGCCCCAAACAAACCAAAATTCTGTCTTTCCTTGATTTTCCACAGCCGTTACAATCAAGTTTTCCTGGGGGCTCCCCGTGTGGTCCAGTGGCTAAGACTCTGTGCTCCCAATACAGGAGGCCCAGGTTCAGTCCCTGATCAGGGAACTAGATCCCACCGCCGCAACCGAAGATTGCATAAGCAGCAATTAAGAACCGACACGGCCAAATAAATAAAAATAAAAATTTTAAAGACCATTGGAAATGGTAAATATAAAAGACATATCTGAGTAAATATAAAAGACTTATTTTTTTAAAAATCAAATTTTCCTAGAAAATGTCATGCTTCAAGTTTGAAAACTTGAAACAAATACTTTGTGCCGATGAGTGAAATGGAATTCAGATGTACTCTGAGACCATTCCAAATACATCCTCCACGGAGAATGCACAGAAGGCCCCCAGCAGTCATGCAGGGCAGGGGCAGTTCTTGGTTGGGGACACGAGCCAGAGAATTTCAATCTGTTTAGCATCTCTGCCCTTTCCCCAATAAATGCTGAGATCACCCACAGCCCACTGCTAAGACAATCAAACACACCTGGACATTTCCAAAGACCTCCTTTCAGCAGGTGTTTCCTGCATGAGAATCCCTTCTTCAAACCACGCAGATGCACAGAGAGGCAACGGCAATGCTGAAGCGAATATGAATATGACTCCAGGTGTCACCGCCTCTCTCTGTTCTGTGACTGTCTGGACCTGGGAGGCTTGTGTTCAGCAAAGGCCTGAGCGGGGGTTGGAAAGGACTGTGATGGGGCCCTCGGTGAGTGCGCTACTGGGAGAGGGGTGGGAGGCGGCCACCTTCTCCCTGTGCCCCTGGGCTTCATTTCTGTGTTTGAAAAAGAGATATGCATAAAACGAAAGTCCAAAACAGAATGAAATTCAGTTCTCCCATCCCTCTCATCGCCTGCCTATTAATAGTCTAGTCTCTTGGAACAAGTCACATTGAGACGTTTATTCACTGCCTGTGAGAGTGTGTTCACCTGAAATAGTTCCTGGGCCATTTTTCTCAGCTTCTCGGCAGCCAAGAGACACCATTTCTCAAAGAAAGGTGTGTGCGGCCAGCGTCCACCCGGGTTGGGGTGAAGCCTGGAGTCAAAACAACAATCAGCTCCCCAAAAACTTAGAAAACCAGAAGCATGAATGCTTCATCCTCTGGACCCTTCGCCAGGGACCACCCTCTTGGCTTCTCCTCACTGAAGAAACCGCCTACTTTCTCCTCAGGCCTCAGTTTAGTTCAATTCAGTTGCTCAGTCGTGTCCGACTCTTTGCAACCCCATGAATCGCAGCACACCAGGCCTCCAAAGGAGGGGAGTCAAGGACACATTCAACATCACCGCTATTCGTCTAGTCCATGAAGGCCCATGATATTGCTACTATGAACCCATGGGTCCCCAACATGGAAGAGTGTGTGTGTGTCTGTGTGTGCGTATGCGTGCAAGCAAATATTTGGTAAAGGAGAACGTTACTTCAGTAGATTCTCAAGATTTTGACTTATAAGCAGATTCTGGAACATGATTTTACCTCCTATACAGAGTTCCTGATTCTGGTCATCAAAACAGGATCTTCATTCTGACTAGCCACAGGCGGGATGTAGTAAACAACAGGCTAATGGCAAAAAATTTTATTTTAATTTAGGCAGGAGAAATAACTTTTTCAATAATACAGCCGAGCCTAGTTACTGAAGTTAGGACTGGTGAACTGAATAATGATCTCTGCTCTTGGACTCGTTTATTCTGCCTTTATAATGAGTATTCATGATTGTCATCAGAGAAAAAGGTCTGGCTCTGTTTGCCATTAACTTCACCGGCATTGTCAGAGCCAAATTAGAAGTGTCACTTGCTCTTTGTTCTCATCTTTCACCCAGACATCCCACTTCCAAAGTCATCATCTTTCTAATTTTGAATTATATCAGTGAGTTCGAGTCTACTAACAGTTAGTCGTGTGGCTCAGTCCATTAGCATTACCTTTTATGGTGTTCATCGTGGTAGATACCCATGGACCAATAAGGGACGTGAGAAGTTACACAAGGAGCTTTGGGGAAGAAATATGAGGGCGTAATGTTTAGGTAATCTGGCTAGGAGAGTCAAATGATTCTGATTTCTGCTCTAAGAAAGCATTTTTTTCCTATGTCTGTTTTCCCATGAAAGTGTTGTATACCCGGTTATATTAATGAATGACAAACTGATGATGCCCCCCATCAATGATAGTGGTATGGAATTAGACGGTCTAATGGGGATAGCCCACCCACTCTTGAAAAAAACCCCTGCTGACCAAGGCGGAGCATTCTTCTGTAGCTCTGTTCAGGGTGGGAGGGGGCTCAGAGGACAAACAGTGCTCCAATACGACCAATGCATGATGATACAGCACTATGTTCCTTTGGTCTGTTTTCAGTCAGAAATGTACGTATTGTAGGGAAGTGGAACTGTATACAAATCAAGGCCTAGAAAACCTAGACTAAAGGTTTTTGCTAACTCTCCAGTAGACTATTGTACATCCCAGGAAGGAAATAGGGGCCAGTACAAAAGCCAAGGGCTACGCTTTGTTATTGCTGGTCACGTCATGCTGCCTGACCTTTGTCAGAAGGTATGATGAGGATGGAAACACTTGTTTAGGAAGTTACTCTGGGGTTTTACCTTCTTTATACCCAGTATCTGTGTTATGCTGTACTCAGTCTTACCCTAAATGTTTGCTCAGGTTTTTCCATACTTGGCTTTCCCTGTGATCATCATCTGCAAAAATAAGGGAAATGATGACGTCTAACCTGATGTTTCCTACACAAGATAACAAATGTCTTACAAATCCTGAGTGCCATGCAAATCCCATGTCTCACAAATCCTGAGTCCTGAGAGAGTTTTTGTGGGAAATTTTCAACCTGCTGGAGAATCTTCTTTAACTTCTCATGGCATTTATAATGCCCACCTTTAGGTTAGGAGTGTTGTAAAAATATTTTCACTATAGTTATTATGTGTAGTCACTGTTAGAAAAGTAGGTAATTTTTATAATACTGAGAATGGGGGGGGTGTGTCCATATAGTGTAAGTTCCCCTCTGCTAAATGCCTAAGAGGGCAAAGCATTGACTAAAACTGTTTAAGTGCAGGTTACTGCCTGAAGGAAGCACACGTATCTACATAATATATAATACTATGTATTGTATATTATGTGTACTATACATGAATTATGTGTGTATTTGTGTATTTGGTATATATGTGTATTCTCCAAGCACCATCTCAGCCCCCAACTTATGTTTATATTAATATTAATTATAAATATTAAAATATAAGTAATATGGGTATATAATGGTAACATATTAATATTATATATCACTTGTATGCTTCCTTGATGGCTCACCAGGTAAAGAATCCACCTGCAATGCAGAAGACACAGGAGACGCAGGTTTGATCACTGGGTTGGGAAGATCCCCTTCAGGAGGAAATGGCAACTCACTCCAATATTCTTGCCTAGAAAATCCCATGGCCAGAGGAGCCTGGCAGGCTACAGTCCAAAGGGTCGCAAAGAGTTGGACACAACTGAGTGACTAAGAACATTACTTGTGTTTATACATTTAATATATAATTTACATAATATATATGTTTTTATATACATATAGTATATATTATATATATAATATGCTATATATTGTATATACTGTGTGTATATATAGCATAGCTATATGTATGTGTATATATGAGTATGTAGCATATATATAGAAATACACATATACAATGATATACGTATGCATACTTATATAATGCATGTGTATGTATATACATGTATAATGTGTGTATGTGTGTGTATACATATATACGTGTGTGTGTATATATATATAGATACTCCACTGTGCACAGTATCTCTTTTAGAAGTTGCATTATTGCATTTCATCAAAATACCTCACTGACTCCATCGCAGAGCCGACCCAGAGAGAAAAACTTTGGTTCTCTTCTCCCCTGTCCTTAAGGACTTCCTCAAGAGCAAATTAGGAATTTATTTGCTTTACCTTTTAAGTAAATAATAAGCTAACTGTGACCCTAGTGACTTAAAAGAGTGTAGAGTTTCAAGCATCATTTCACCCTCTTCATCACGTATACACAAGATGGAAAGCCAAGTACATCTACCAAATTCCCCAAATTACAACAAAGCTCCTTTGGAATTTGTGATCACTGGGCTCAACCATAGTTTGTGTGTGTGTGTGTGTGTTAGTCATTTCATTCTTGTCCGACTCTTTGCGACCTCATGGTCTATAGCCCACCAGGTTCCTCTGTCCATGGGATTATCCAGGCAAGAATACTGAAGTGGGTTGCCATTCCCTTTCCATGGGAATCATAGTCTACCCTTGCATATTTTATCAAAATAGAACATGTTTAACCAATTTACAATATAGTTTATAATATATATTATCATATATTATTATTATACCTTAATATAAATTAAAATTTAGGAATGTGGTGATTCATAGGGTCTATAGTCCCCACACCTGATCTGAATGCTTGTTGTGGATGAAGGAACTTCTAACTCACTTTAGAGAGCCATTTCGGTGGCTCAAATGGTAAAGCGTCTGCCTACAATGTGGGAGACCCGGGTTCAATCCCTGGGTCAGGAAGATCCCCTAGAGAAGGAAATGGCAACCCACTCATTTCTCATGATGTACTCTGCATAGAAGTTAAATAAACAGGATGACAATATACAGCCTTGACGTACTCCTTTTCCTATTTGGAACCAGTCTGTTGTTCCATGTCCAGTTCTAACTGTTGCTTCCTGACCTGCATACAGATATCTCAAGTGGCAGGTCAGGTGGTCTGATATTCCCATCTCTTTCAGAATTTTCCACAGTTTATTGTGATCCACACAGTCAAATGCTTTGGCATAGTCAATAAAGCAGAAATAGATATTTTTCTGGAACTCTCTTGCTTTTTCGATGATCCAGCGGATGTTGGCAATTTGATCTCTGGTTCCTCTGCCTTTTCTAAAACCAGCTTGAACATTAGGAAGTTCACGGTTCACGTATTGCTGAAGCCTGGCTTGGAGAATTTTAAGCCTTACTTTACTAGCATGTGAGATGAGTGCAATTGTGCTGTAGTTTGAGCATTCTTTTGCATTGATTTAGGTCATACCTGAATGGTCTAGTGGTTTTCCCTACTTTCTTCAATTTAAGTCTGAACTTGGCAATAAGGAGTTCCTGAACCGAGCCACCGGGGAAGGCAATGGCACCCCACCCCAGTACTCTTGCCTGGAAAATCCAATGGACGGAGTAGCCTGGTGGGCTGCAGTCCATGGGGTCGCTAACAGTCGGACAGACTGAGCGACTTCACTTTCACTTTTCTCTTTCATACATTGGAGAAGGAAATGGCAACCCACTCCAGTGTTCTTGCCTGGAGAATCCCAGGGATGGGGGAGCCTGGTGGGCTGCCGTCTATGGGGTCACACAGAGTAGGACACAACTGAAGTGACTTAGCAGCAGCAGCAGAACCGAGCCACAGTCAGCTCCCAGTCTTGTTTTTGCTGACTGTATAGAGCTTCTCCATCTTTGGCTGCAAAGAATATAATCAAGGCCTATGTGTTGTCTAAGCTCTTACGCGACTCCCTGTGGCTCTGGACAAAAGCTGCTATGACGTATGCCGCGGAGAGACAGAGACAGAGCAAGGTGCCCTTCTTATCGGAACCTTCTTTGGTCCTTAGATCTGATCCCCTGTGAGCAAACGCCTCCCTTTCCTCATTTCATGCCATTCCAGCACCTCATTTCCTCCCCTGCCCAAAGTAATTTTTAACTGTCTGACCAGGAAGGATCTGACCTGACAGGACAATTAAATATTCATCCCCTGATTGAAGAGTCTGTGCAAAAATCAATTAAAAATAGGACATGTGGAGCTGAGACGTTTTCAATCTATTTTTTTCTTCTTTCTGTCAGGAAAGCTGTGGCGCACAGATGCCAGTGCCCTGGGGCTGGGGTGGGTCCCAGAAGGCATCCACACCTTCTGTCAGCTGGGTACACAGTCTCCACCCTCCTCGCCTCGGGCAGCTGAAGGGGCTGATATGACCCTTTGTCCCTCCAAGAGGAAGAGCAGGCACCTGAGCACAAACCTGCTCCCTGCATCCGTCTTCACCAGGATGAGCTACTGCCCTCTCTGGGCTTCCATTGAGTGCCCCCTTTCATCAGATGTTTGTCCTTATTTGCTAGATTGTTTTGCACCTTGTTCTAGACTATGAGAGGAGGGAATGGCAACCCACTCCAGTATTCTTGCCTGGAGAATCCCACGGACAGAGGAGCCTGGCAGGCTACAGCCCATGGGGTCGCAAACAGTCGGACACGACTGAGCGACTAACACCCACTAGAGAATGAGGGAACAACACATTGAGGGCATCTTTCCACTTTCCTCTCCATCTTTCCACACAGATGCCCAGCCAGTGCCTGGAATCTGGAGCACAACTAGTAAATGTTTGCTCAAAGAATCAGGAGGGCAGAAATCTGCCACTTCATCCAATGGTAAATCAGTTTAATAACAATTAAATTCTTCCACTTCCTTCCAGGTCATCTTGAGGTGGCATAGGAGTGACTCCAGGAAAAGTCCAGAACAAGTGAGGATTTATTTCTATAAAGAAGCAGAGAGGGCAGCTCATCCCAGATCCCTGACAGGATGTGGCTCTTAGGTAGATGGACCCCAAGATAAATTCATTGCCAAATAAATTCAGAAAAAGCATTAAGATTAGCCAGCAAAATAAAAGCTCTGGGACATTCTGTGGTCAATAAATCCACTTAACAACCTTTAATTTGGCATTTCCCAAATGTTGTCTTGTGGAAATGTATTTAACATCCTTCAGAATCAGGCAAAAGCTGGCCAGCAGATCTCTAAGTTCCCTTTCAGCTCAAGAATCCCATGGTTTTAGATCTTTAAAAGGCCTGGCAGGAACAAGGAATTTGAAGTCAGAACAAGCTTTCAAATATTGCCTCTCGTTAACTGAAAAAGCTGGATAATGTCAGTGTCTCAGAGCCTCAGTCTTCTTATCTGTGAAATGGGGATGATAATAGCATCTGTATCATTATGCTGCTTTGAGGGTCAAATTAGGAAACCAGTGTATGCTAAGGCAATTTATAAACTGGACATGGCATAATTATATTAGCTATTACTAGTATAAATTAATAACAAAATTAGAATTTGAACCTGAAAAATCTTTTATCTCCTAGTCATTTGCTGGGAACTGGTTTCCCACAGCCCTGCCTGCTCTATAGATACATTTTTTAAATAAGGCAAATCCCTTGATTTCTTTCTCTTTCTTTTTCAGATCGATACTTTCAGTGTCATTTCAATTTAGTATTTGGGCTGGGAAAGGAAATACATTAAAAACAAACAAATGATTTGTTCTATGCCGTGAGCCTCTGGTTGAATGAGTTTGGGGCTTTTCATTCAATGCCAAAGGCTGGTGGTCAAATTAAAAACAGTGCAAGACACGGGAGACTCTGATGGAGAAGAAATTCATTGCAGAGAGCCAAATTCTACTACAGCAAATCCAACACTGACAGTTCTAAGACACAGTTCTTCAGGGGGGGGAAATTGTTCTGCCTTCCTGAACATCTCTTCCCAGGTAGAAAGAATGTTGCTTTTTCACACCTCATGCTGTACTTGGTGAAATATACAGTTATGCCATGAAAATAATCGCATCCCAAATCCTTCCACCTTGTTTGTTTATTCTCCTTCTTGGTCTTTACTCAAACCATGACTTTTGGCCAATTTAAAATAGTACCTTCTATTTGTACCCTGTTTTTAGTTAGTTTTTTTTAAAAAATTGTTTCTGTAATGATACAGTGAAGCTGAAGATCCAATATCGAGTCTGCACAATGCAACTTTCTAATTGATTTTTTTCTGTAAGACTATTTCAGGTTCTGATTGAGTCACTGACTTCGCACTGAAGGATATTCTCAGACAGGCTGGTCCTCAGCAGCAGCTGGGATTCCTCAGAGAAATCGTTACGATTGTTAAGAAATGAAGTAGCTCTCCTCCCAGGGCTTTACCCAGATGGTGGTAAAGAACCCACCTGCCAACACAGGAGACAAAACTGACGAGGGTTTGATCCCTGGGTCAGGAAGATCCACTGGAGGAGGGCATGGCAACCCACTCCAGTACTCCTGCCTGGAGAAATCCCCATGAACAGAGAAGCCTGGCGGACTGCAGTCCATGAGGTTGCAGAGTCGGACACGACTGAAGGGGCTTAGCATGCATGCACTCCTCCCAGGGCAAGATGTGTGCCTGCAGGTAGAAAATGATGGCAGCAGCATTTCAAAAAGATGGTTTCCTACATTTTACTAGATTTATGGTATAAAATCAAAAGCCCAGGTTCTGTATTTCTAAAATGTTCTGGTTGATAAAATTCTGCTAACAACTTTTTTTTTCTTTCAGTTTTATGAAAAATGTGATGCATTAGCACAGGGGAAAAAAATAAAATCTCTCAGTTTTCCTGAATCCGGAAAAATTTCATTCAGCAGAACCTGTTTGCAAGAACTTGGGACAAATCTCTCCAAAATAAAATAGTACCCATAGTAAACTGTTCAAAAATGAGCTCTCTGGAAAAAAAAAAAACTGCAAAGATAGTCTGTTGTTTCATCATCAGCTAATTTTACCCCACTGAGTCTCATATCCCATTTTTAAACAGGTTCCCCTTAAGATGACGAAGCAGAGCTTTGAAATTAATATGGAGTATGTTATTTTGTGTATTAAAAGAGTTTGTCTCTTAATTAGTATCAGATAAAAAAATGCTAGTACGTATGCTTATTCCTTTGTTTATTTCCAATCAATTCTTATGTTTTTATTATGTCATTTTTATTTTCCCATTTCCCAAATGGGAACTAGTGGAAACCTCATTTTTAGAGAGTTTACCCATTTTTAAACAGGTTCCCCTTAAGATGACGAAGCAGAGCTTTGAAATTAATATGGAGTATGTTATTTTGTGTATTAAAAGAGTTTGTCTCTTAATTAGTATCAGATAAAAAAATGCTAGTACGTATGCTTATTCCTTTGTTTATTTCCAATCAATTCTTATGTTTTTATTATGTCATTTTTATTTTCCCATTTCCCAAATGGGAACTAGTGGAAACCTCATTTTTAGAGAGTTTAACTCTACCCCAAAGCTGTATGGTAACAACAGCCTTGGTACTGAGTCCAGTGCTGTCTGATTCTAGGACCTGCGTCCTCCCTTTGTACCTCACACTGACTTTCTCATAGCTAACAATTCAGGAACATCAAATTCTGAAACAGAAAGGAATCTCAGAGATCATTTGCAGAAAACTCCACTTTACGTGAGAAATTGGAGCCCAGAGACATGAAATAGATTTATTCAATTTATTTAAATTTATTCAAATTCACACCATTATTTAGGTAATAAGAGCCATCACTTCTCGGCAACTTCTGATTTTTCTATCAGAACTTTTCTGGCACAACAAGCACTCAGGGCGACCTTTTGCTAGGATTTCCCTTCCCAAATGAAACTAGCTTTATCATATTGTGTAATATACATGTATAACACACATATATATGTATATATGCACACATATATTAATATATGAATAATAAAATTGCATTCATGCTATGAGGATCTGTTTCCACACATAACACTCTGACACCAAACGTGTGGGTTTTCCCTACCAGGCAATTCCCCGGTTCTCTGTGGAAACCAAACAGGTATCCTACAATCTACTTCAATTCTGACACTACCTACCCGGAGTGAGTACAGACCACAGAGTTTAAGGCTCAGTCCCCCAAGACTCCCCTTACCCTCACTTAAATGCTTCACAACTAGTATGTCCCCAGGGTACCCACACTTCTGTCTGACTTGGCTACAAATCATAGGTTCCCATGACCCCTTCCTTCTCAGGACTGAAAATTTGCATCAATAAATGGCTCTCAGAACTCAGGAGAATCTTTCACTTACTATTACAAGTTTATTATAAAGGATACAAATGAACATCCAAATGAAGAAATACAGAAGGCAAGGTCTGGAAATGTCTAGAATACAGGAGCTTCTTCTGATCCCAAGGATTTTGCAGTATACCACCCTCCTGGCATATGGATGCAGTCTCCAACCCAGAACCTCTCTGAATCCCACTTTTTTGTTTTTGCTGTGCCATGCAGTTTGTGGGATCTTAGTTCCCTGATCACAGATTGAACCCATGACCCCTGTAGTGAAAATCAAATCCTAACCACTGGACTGCCAGGGAATTCCCCTGGACTCCACTGTTTAGAACTTTTATGGAAGTTTTATTACATATGCACACTTGATTACATCATTGGCAATTAGTGATTAATTCAATTCCCAGCCCCTGTCTCCTCGGAGGTTAGAGGGGAGCCAGGAATCTGAACCCTTCCAGCATCCAGACCCTGGTGACATGTTGGAAGCGAGCCTGCTGTGTGTATCCATTCTTCTACTCCTTCCCACAGCCTTCTCCTTGAGCAAGCATTCCTCTCCAACTGTGCATTTCTTATCCACTTCCACTAAGAGGTCCTAGTCACTCCAGGTGACAAGTGTCCCCATCTCCGGCACGTTAATCCTCTAATCTAGTTATTTCTGTTTTAGGAGCACAAACAAAACTCTTCTGTTTGCCCTTTTGGTTCTGCATTGCTTCTATTTCCCTATTGCTCTTTCCAGTTAAAGCAGAAGAAATCAGCTCAGTATCTCAGCCCCTGCTCATCAGTTTCTATTTTTGCAAAATCGACTAAGGCTACACAAGAGCTCAGAAGCATTTTCTGCAGGACTCCACCATTTTGAGAAGGAGCAAAGCTTGTCTTTGGGTTGTTCCTACCAGTGGTGTGCTGAGAAATATATATACATAAATCAGCAAACAAATAGCCCTGATTTGTACCTTTTGCTGATGTCCAGTTTCTGTGGTATACATGTTTCTACTATGACAGATTTCAAGCTACAACCTTTACCACCAGTATGCAAAGTTCTTAAGTATTTAACAATTGCTTTTCAGAGCCTGCAACAGCTGGCTCCAGCACATCCCTGGCAGGGCTACCCCCCAGTTCTCAGGGCACCCCCTGTGAATGCCCATCTTGCATTGTCATTGGCTGACACAATTCTATCATTACCTAGCATTCACTGTGGTCCACACTCTCCTGGAGACATTGCATAACTGATCTAATTTAAGCCTAACAAAATCCACTATCTCTAGCTCCACTTCATACATCATGGTTACTGCTGGGGGATTATCCCCCTCCAATTGGCCTGAGCAAGATGTAAAATACAGGACACTATACCCATTGGGTAAAGCAATGCACCCCTCTCAAGAAAATATTTTAACATAGCAAGTGATTTTAAGCATATTTTTTTCATTATGAAAGTAATGAACTGCTTTGTAAAGAAAATTAAAAAGTAAATATTCATTCTCATATATTTTAAGATTTATTTGGTGTCACGATAAAGTGTCCATGATACATTGTGTTTTAAATGTGTTATATAGTACAGTAGCATGCAATATGACACCAATTCTGTTAAAAAAAGCTATATATTAAGGAAATACTAGAAATAAAGGAAAAAAAGAAAACAGTAGTCATCTCTGAGCAGTGGGAAATAAAGATATTTCTACTTTTTTACAGTTTCTGTTTTCCATAATGAATGCACCAACATGTATTAGAGCTTTAGTGAGAAAACTATAATACCTGTGATTTTAATTTGGAAAAATATAAAATGAAATGAATTCAGATTCCACAATTGTTCTATTCTGACTCGAAAATTGTTCCATTCTGATTTGCTGCTGCTAAGTCACTTCAGTCGTGTCCGACTCTGTGTGACCCCATAGACAGCAGCCCACCAGGCTCCCCCATCCCTGGGATTCTCCAGGCAAGAATACTGGAGTGGGTTGCCATTTCCTTCTCCAATGCATGAAAGAGAAAAGTGAAAGTGAAGTCGCTCAGTCTGTCCGACTGTTAGCGACCCCATGGACTTCAGCCCACCAGGCTACTCCATCCATTGGATTTTCCAGGCAAGAGTACTGGGGTGGGGCGCCACTGAGGTAATGTTTTTTAAAGAGATTTAATTTAAAAGAAATAGCAGTAATAAACATGGGCTCTGCAGTTCTCTAAGGAGGTCCCTTAACCTTCAAGGAACTCTACCGTGTGCCTTTTTATAGTCTCTCTAATTTTCACAAAAACCCTGAAAAATGCATATTGTTAATTCCATGTTAGAGATAATGAAACTAAGAATCTCATTCTCAGTGAGGACAGGTGTCTCAGATATCGGGTGCCCACGGAAAGCATCTTTGTGCAGGAGTCTAATGGTCAAGAGCATGGCCTCCCACCAGGCAGCATCAAGTTCTCAGCTCAGCAGCGGTCCTCTCAGGTGCATCTCCAAGGGCAAGGAGTTGAACTAAGGTTCCATTTCTTGTAAAATAAAAAGGTAATTTCCCTTAAAGTGTTGTTGTGAGTATTAAATGCCTACTGTTCAAAGCCGTTACGTGGTGCTTAGCTAGGTTAGCTACAGGCTGCCGCAGAGCTAAGGTTCAAACACAGATATATCTGGTCACAAAGTTCACCCTTTCTCTACTCTGCAAAACTTCTCTTCTCCACCAGGACTCCTCTGTGAGTGAGTGAAAGTCACTCAGTCATGTCCAGCTCTTTGCAACCCCATGGACTATATAGTCCATGGAATTCTCCAGGCCAGTGGGTAGCCTTTCCCTTCTCCAGGGGATCTTCCCAACCCAGCGATTGAACCCAGGTCTCCTGCATTGAAGGCTCCTTCATCCATGGGATTTTCCAGGCAAGAGTACTGCAGTGGGGTGCCATTGCCTTCTCCAGGAAACTTACATTACCATATGTAAAATAGATAGACAATGGGAATTTGCTGTATGACTCAAGGAACTCACAAAGGGAGTCTGTAGCAATCTAGAGGGGTGGGGTGGGGAGGGAGATGGGAGAGAGTTTCAAGAGGGAAAGGACATATTTATACCTATGGCTAATTCATGTTTATGTTTGGCACAAACCAACAAATTATGTTAAACAATTCTCTTTCATTAACAAATAAATTATGTAAAAAGAAAAAAAAAAAACATGCCAGGTAAAGGATTTCCCTGGAGATCCAGTGGTTAGGTCACTGAGCTTCCACTGAAGGTGCACAGGTTCGATATCTGGTTGGGTAACTAACATCCCACATACCACTTGGCATGGCCAAAAGCTTATATTAAGGAACAAAAAGATAAATAAAAACCCCAGACTATAGCCCATCAGGCTTCTCTGTCCATGGGATTCTCCAAGCAAGGATACTGGAGTGGGTTGCCATTTCCTTCTCCAACAGTAACAATATCATGATAAAATTTCTTTTTTCTAAATAATCACTTAAGAGACATAGTTCCAGTCAACAAGAGGAAAGTACAAAGGGGGAATCATTTGACCTACTATACAACTGAAATAAAAAATAACACTGGCTTCCCTGTGGCTCAGATGGTAAAGAATCTGCCTGTAGTGCAGGAGACCTGGTTTCAATCCCTGGGTTAGGAAGATCCCTGGAGGAAGTCATGGCAACCCATTCTAGTATTCTTGCTTGGGGAATCCCCATAGACAGAGGATCCCGGCAGTCTATGGTCCATGGGGTTTCAAAGAGTCAGACACGACTGAGCAACTAAGCACACACACAAGCAAGAAAAGAATTTATTTTTAAAAATTGATATTAATACTATGATAAATATGCAAAGCACATAAATCATCAACATTAGTCTCAAAGATACATATTAAATATGTGCACAGAAAAAGTGAAAAAACCGATAGCATAATTGAGAAATAAAATCACATTGATGATCAGGAATATTCAATTTTTATATTTGAACATTCAAATATTCATATAATCAAAAAGATAATATAATACCATTATACACCTATAATATTGATTTAAAAATTAGTCTAAAATACTAACTTTTAAAGCTGAGTGCTGAAGAATTGATACATTTGAATTGTGGCATTGGAGTAGACTCTTGACAGTCCCTTGGACTTCAGGGCATCAAGCCAGTTAATCCTAAAGGAAATCAGTCCTGGATATTCATTGGAAGGACTGAGGCTGAAGCTGAAGCTCCAATACTTTGGCCACCTGAGAAAGACCTGATGCTGGGAAATATTGAAGGCAGGAGGAGAAGGGTACAACAGAGAATGAGTTGGCTAGATGGCATCGCTGACTCAACAGACCTGAACTCTTCCAGCAAGCTCCAGGAGTTGGTGATGGGCAGGAAAGCCTGGCATGCTGCAGTCATGGGGTCTCAAAGAGTCAGACATGACTGAGCAACTGAACTGAACTGATAGATGTCCAAGTGTCACTCTAAATAATTCAGTTATAGAAAGTACCAACTTTAGGTATTAGGGTGCATTATTGAGTAATATCTTAAGTTATATATACTAAGTATGCAGTTTTCCCCAAAAATTAAAAATAGAAGTACCATATGATCCAGCAATTCCACTTATGGTTTGTTTTTCAAAGCATGTATCAAGAGGTGAATGGATAAGATGTGGTATACATGGATTATTGCTCATCCATAAAGAAACTAAAATCTTGGCATTTGTGACATGGAAGGACCCAGAGGGGATTACGCCAAGTAAACTATGTCAGAGTGACAAATACAGTGTGATGTCATTTGTATGTGGAAACTGAAAGCCAAAACCAATGAACCAAAATAATGAAACAGTAATTAGTCATAGGTACAGAGAACAAAGAAGTGGTTGCCAGAGAGGAGAGGGATGTGGTGATGAGAAAACTAAGTGAGAGAGATTAAGATTTACAAACTTCTCTTACAAAATAAATGAGATTTTGGGACAAAATGAGCACTATGAGAGTATAGTCAATGAAAATTGTCCTTTGGGCAGCTGGAATAAAAGAGAAGGAGAAATATAAAAGAATAAAAAATAGAATTTTAAGAGCCTTTTCAGAGAGAAATTCTCTGTATTAGAAGAAAAGAGAGAAACGCATTTCAGTTACACAAGGGGGGACTGATTTATCATGAACTTCTTAACCTACATGCAGAGTTTCAAAAAATCCTGACATGCAAGTCATGAAATATCTAGGGTAATATTGATCTCCTATGACTAGTGGAATGAGCGGATGTGAGAAAACAGAATTCTTAAAGACAATGACATAAGAACAGGTGTGAGAACTAAACGTGCAGTTCCTTACTCAACCCAGACTGAGTTGTGTGAAAGGGGGAGTGTTCCTGATGGTGGACACTGAGGTGACTGGCTTACAACAGTTCATTAAGTTCTACCTCTGTTGAGGGTATTATTCTATGCATGTGAGTTTTCACAAAATAAATAAATGAATAAATAAAGTAACAAATAAAGTATTTAATGAAGAAACTTACATATAAATATGGAATATATAGATACATACAGAGCATAGATAAAACGGTAGATTAAATACTAATCTATACAACCAAACAACACTCTGGTGTCCAGGACAACATCCAGGTCCAGGTCTTCAGGGATTCAGATTAGAGCCTGCAACACCAACACAGGTGATGGAGGCCCTGGGAGGTGCAGAGTCAGACAGAGGAGGGCTCCCTGGGGAGGGAGTGCAGGACCCAGAAGACTTCCCAGAATCTCGACTTGGCTTTGGGGCTCAGATCTACAGAGCACAGGGCCCGTTTGCTGCTCTTTGCTAAGGGCATTGTCTCTTAGTGGGAAGTGTTTAGAAATGTCCCACAGAAGCAAGTAAACCTGGACATCTGGTTGGCAACCCTCTCTCTGGTTGGGTTCCCGGAACAGTGAGACTCAGGCAGAGGAACAGGGGACTCTGGGATCCAGGACTGAAAGCTTGGGTCCCCCCCACCTTCCCACTGGGCCCTGGGAGTGGCAGGAGGTCAGATGACAGAGTGGGTAAGAGAACATTCCCACCCATCCTACACTCAGTACAAATGCTCCTGAGACTGAGCATTGGAAATGGACAGATACCTGGAGTCTCTGTTTTCTCTAATAATCATTTCTAACGCCCTGCCAAACTTTTCTAAAGATTATGATTTTAAAGTGGTATATTGTTGTTGCAATAAAAAAGGACATTTTACCTATTTAGCATATTACAACATGGCAATCTGAGAGAAGACACTGTTTTTTAAACTGTGATATATCAAAACATGTTATTAATGACAGAACTGGAAAAAAAATAAAAGGAACATGAGTAACTTGAATCCTGCCCTTCATCCCAAGTGTGCTGCTCATTTGCTTCAGTCAAATCTGACTCTATGCAACCCTATGGATTATAGCTCACCAGGCTCCACAGTCGCTGGGATTCTCCAGGCAAGAATACTGGAGTGGGTTGCCATTTACTTCTCCAGGGGATCTTCCTTACCCAGGGATCGAACCTGAGCCTCTTGTGTCTCTTGCATTGGCAGGCAGGTTCTTTACAACTAGCACCACCCTCCCAAGTGCACACGGCACTAAATTGCATTCTGGTATACTTTAGTTGGAGTTGTACACATACAGAGAAGAATCTACAGAACCTCCAACTTCAGCTTGAGAGATGGTGCCCTGAGGTGACCCAGGATCCCAGAGTTCCAGAACCTAAGGGAGCCCAGACTCGGGCACCCCCCAGGATCCCTGGGTCCCTCAGGACCTGGGAGCACCCACAGGCATGTGGAGCTGCCAGGTAACCCCCTGCCTGCACGAGCTCTGGGCACCTGTGTCTCCTTCACTCTGTTCCCAGGAGCCCAGGATTGGGGAGGGCAGGGCAGTCCCAACCTCTCCCTGTAGCTGGTGATGAACTAGAGGTGCCCCTTGCTGCCTTTAGGGGTTTGGAGGGCAGAGCTGAGTCCTTCAGAGAGAGATGAGGATGCCCCTGGTGGGGATCTTCAAAGAGAACACACTGGAACAGCAGCTCCTGGACTCCTGCACACGGTGGCCCCACAGTGCACCCAGCCTCTAGAGGAGCCTGCCCAGCACCCTCAGGGGTGTCTGTGGATGGGACCTGTGCCCTGGGAAGCCATGCTCAGGGCATCCTCCACTTATCTGTATGGATTATTACCACCTCTTGTCTGACACGTGCATACGGCACAAAAGTCTCTTTAATACAGCACAGTCTCTGTGCATTCCCTCTTATGCCATCAACATAGCTCTTCATAGTTCCGTTCGTGTTCCCTTAAGTTGGCTGGAGATGGTGCAGAGATCAGTGTTCTCAGCTTTTAATCTCTTAAGTGGAAAAGTCAAACTGAAAACCCAGGGCTGGGTCTGAGTATGAATGCTCTGGACCCCTGACCTGCCCGTGTCAGTGAGACGAGTCCTCAGTAATGGAGCAAGGGGTCCCTGCTCCATGTTCATGCCTGGAAGTACTAGCAGCTCCAGAGTTTCAGACCCTGCCCTTCATTATAAGGTGGTCTCTGTGGTCACAGAACCCAGGGCAGCTACTGGGGGGATTAGTGNCCTCAGTAATGGAGCAAGGGGTCCCTGCTCCATGTTCATGCCTGGAAGTACTAGCAGCTCCAGAGTTTCAGACCCTGCCCTTCATTATAAGGTGGTCTCTGTGGTCACAGAACCCAGGGCAGCTACTGGGGGGATTAGTGGCCGACTTCAGCACAGTCTTTAGTGTGAAAGTTACTTCTGGACCCTCATCCTTCTAACAGCTCACAGAGAGTTGTGTAGCTTTATGTAGATAATACAGGTCACATCCGTCGATGCAGGTGTCAGAGCATAAAACTAGGGCACAAACAGATAAGAATCAGAAATGTGTGTTATTGTATCGGATAACATTACCATAGGCCTTTCAACTGATGAAACCCTGCAGTGCACACCCAAGGGACAGTGGCAACTAAGAACTCAAATAAAACTTGATTGTTAGCTTGGTGACCATGACTCTTATGAAAATCTCCTACCTGTGTGGTTTAGAGATAGTCAATGCTTTCTCTGTGCTTTTTCTAAGGAGTTGTCCCACTAAACAGGCCCCTGTGACTATGGACAGCCACTGACTCAGTGGACATCCACACACTGTATAGAAAACAAATATTTATAGAAAAATATGACATTATTGATAATAGCTGTATTTAAATGATAGGAATTCTGTATTATCAAATCTTGTATATTTTATTTTCTTTAAGACAAGTGATTAGTGAATTAATACAACAGCATATTTCTCTCAGGATTGAATTCAGTCCTCTAACAGAGTTTACTTTTAATCAAGTACAAAGTCTCATAGAAAACATGATATAGTAGCAGCAACGGTGGATCCTGGAGGAAGAATGATCTGGGAAAAATCAAGAGACAGTGACAATTTAGCAGGAGCTCCAAATAAGCAGGAGGAGTCGNTCTTCTTAATATCTTCTGTTTCTGTTAGGTCCATACCATTTCTGTCCTTTATCGAGCCCATCTTTGCATGAAATGTTCCCTTGGTATCTCTAATTTTATTGAAGAGATCTCTAGTCTTTCCCATTCTGTTGTTTGCCTCTATTTCTTTGCATTGATCGCTGAAGAAGGCTTTCTTATCTCTTCTTGCTATTCTTTGGAACTCTGCATTCAGATGCTTATATTTTTCCTTTTCTCCTTTGCTTTTCACCTATCTTCTTTTCACAATCTTTGTAAGGCCTCCTCAGACAGCGATTTTGCTTTTTTGCAGTTCTTTTCCATGGGGATGGTCTTGATCCCTGTCTCAGGTACAATGTCACGAACCTCATTCCATAGTTCATCAGGCACTGTATCTATCAGATCTAGGCCCTTAAATCTATTTCTCATTTCCACTGTATAATCATAAGGGAATTGATTTAGATCATACCTGAATGGTCTAGCCATTTTCCCTACTGTCTTCAATTTAAGTCTGAATTTGGTAATAAGAAGTTCATGATCTGAGCCACAGTCAGCTCCTGGTCTTGTTTTTGTAGACTGTATAGAGCTTCTCCATCTTTGGCTGCATAGAATATAATCAATCTGATTTCAGTGTTGACCATCTGGTGATGTCCATGTGTAGAGTCTTCTCTTGTGTTGCTGGAAGAGAGTGTTTGCTATGACCAGTGCATTCCCATAGATATAGAAAAAAAAAAATTTATGGTTACCAAAGGGGACAAGGGGAGGAGGGATAAGTTAGGGGATTGGGATTAACATATACACACCACTATACATGGGGGGGCTTCCCCAGTGGCTCAGCAGTAGTGAATCCGCTTGCCAATGCAGAAGACATGGCAGACTCAGGTTCAGTCCTGGGTCAGGAAGATTCCCTGGAGGAGGGAATGGCAATCCACTCCAGTATTCTTTCCTGAAGAATTCCATGGGCAGGGTAGCCTGACAGGCTGCAGTCCATGGGGTCACAAAGAGTCAAACACAACTGAGCATGCACGCAAGGCAACTACTATATATAAAATAAACAACCTCTAAGGGGAAAGAACTTGAAAAACAATAGGCATATATGTATGTATAACTGAATCACTGTGTTGTACACCTGAAACTAATGCAACATTGTAAATCAGCTATAATTTTTAAAAAATACGGTAATACTTAAATAAACTTTAAAGAAATCTAGGAGACTTTTTGATGGAGTAATTCATTAGTTAATTAGTCATGCTAAACTAGGCTAGTCTTACATAATAAAAGAACCAGATATCAGTATGTCCCTATGGTATACATAACACCATTTATGTAGATAAATAACCAGAATTGTAGACTTGGTAGTTTCATTTTATTGGTCAGTCAGGCATCACCCTTGAGGTCACTCTCCCACAATTCTTGAAGGTTTCAGTTCTGATTCACTGTGACTCTCGCCAGCCCTGCTTCTACCATAATTCTTGATGATTTCAAAAATCTTAGGCAGATGAACCTTTGGATATCTGCCCTTAGTCACCCATTCTCATGTGACTGGAGAATCAATAGTTTCCACTCCATATTCTGAGTTGTGCTCAACTCTCTGATTTTCTATGTCATTTCTTCTCACATCCCCTTCTCTGATCCGTCCTTTTTCACTGGAATCTACTGTCCACTGATCCTACTGTCCTCAGTCACCTGAGGGCCCTTCTTCCTTCCTTATCCCAATTCAGTTCCAAGATCAATCATGATAAAGAGTCCTGTGCTGATCCTCTAAACAATCACTGATAATCTACTGCAAGCTAACACCAGTCTCAACTCTGCTCCCCCTTTCTCTCTTCCTTCTACTTGCAGTTTTCTGAGCTTTCCTGTTTTCTATCCACCACTTTGCATGAAATTTCCTATAGGCAGATGACAAATTACAAAGGGAGGATCCCAATTACTCTTATAGTAAGCATCAAGCTCCCAGAAGTCCAGTCAGTGTGTGAAGTGAAGACTATTAGGATAGCATTAGCAGATAGTAGGATAAAAGCCTCGGGCCCCATCTTCAAGGGAACTAGATTCTTACACACTGAGTTTGCAGGAGGGAATAATGTTAAAAATGAATTTGTTGTTGTTGTTCAGTCTCTAAGTGGGGTCTTGCTCTTTGCAACCCGTGGTCTGCAGCATGCCAGGTTCGTCTGTCCTCCACTATCTCCAGGAGTTTGCTCAGATTCATGTCCATTGAGTCAGTGATGCTGTCTAACCACCTCATCCTCTGCTGCCCCTTTCTCTTCTTGCCCTCAATCTTTCACAGCATCAGGGTCTTTTCCAATGAGTCAGCTGTTTGTATCAGGTGTCCAAAGCATTGGAGCTTCAGCTTCAATATGAGTCCTTCCAATGAATATTCATGGTCTATTTCCTATAGGATTGACTGGTTTGATCTCCTTGCTGTCCAAGGGACTCACAAGAGCCTCTTCCAGCACCACAATTTGAAAGTATCAATTCTTTGGCACTCAGCCTTCTTGATGGTCCAACTCTCACATGCTTAAGTGACTACAGAAAAAACCATAAAAGTTATTAAATAAGACAATTTAATACAATTTGACACAAACAAACATTAACACTTCACGAAGTGTGCAATCTCCATTCCCAAGGGTCCAGAGAACTGCAAAATGGGATGCTGTGCTGTGCTTAGTCATCAGTCATGTCTGACTGTTTGCAACCCCATGGATTGTAGCCCACCGGGCTCCTCTGTCCATGGGATTCTTCAGGCAAGAATACTGGAGTGGGTCACTATTTCCTACTCCAGGGGATCTTCCTGACCCAGGGATTGAACCAACATCTCCTGCGTCTCCTGCATTGCAGGCAAATTCTTTACCTGCTGAGCCATGAGGTGGGAGGAAAGAAGCTTTTAAAGCTTAAAGAATAATAAACAAGGAAGAGAAACAAATAGAGAATGAATAAGGAAATAAGTACCGAGCCCAGAGTTGGCTTGGCATTTGCAGATTGGCTGACTGGATGTAATCTATTTCTGGTTGTGTGGGACATTTACAGGAACAGGGATGTGATCTAAGTTTTGATTTGCAGATATGGCACCAGGACAGGAGCCATTCCGTCTTGGACCTAGAGTTTATTTCAACAATAATATCTCTAAAATATCTCAGCCAGTCCTTGCATGTTAATGACCATTACTCATTTCCTCAAAGAGGAGCCAGTTCTAATCAGTTTATTAGTGAGGCGGACAGTGTTGACAGAAGTATAGCTAATAGAAGCCATCTCAACTCTAGGATGTACACTCTGATGGGGGAAAAAAAAAAACTGAGGCACCCTGGATGGTGAAACTAAATGCTAGCTGCAACTGGAGTTTATCTTAAACCTGACTCTCAACTTATCACGCTGTTTATGCTGAAGTATTTTAACATGAAAGATACCCTAAGAGTCATTCAGCTGATATTGATGGAGTTTGGGATTTAAATTGGAAGAGTTCCAAAGTCTAACATCAACTTCACGTGAATCTAGGTAGTCTGAATGTACCCAAACTCTTGCATCATCCTGCCAAGCAAGGCTGTTGAAAGGACTAAGTGAGATGATTTCTGAGAAGTGCATAATAGGCAGATAGTAATAGGCAGTTTCTACTTATTAATAGAATGTGTCTTTTAACACAAGAATGTGTCTTTTAAGCAAACTTGAATTGCTGTTTCTAAAATAGTGTGGCCACCAAAATGTGTAAGCAGACATCATGGTTAGTTTATTAATTAGAAAATTGGGACAAGAATTTAGATGCATTATTTCCTTGGCTTATTTATTTCTAGGAGACAATCAAATCTTGTGATCTCCTTAGTATCTGGATGTTTTAGATGAATAAAATTACTGTGTCCTGTTACTTTATACGGGGTGATGCTACATTTTATGTTAGCATTTCTGTGTAGCAGTTTAAGCCATGCCATTTTAACTTGATTATTTTGGCATTTTCTTTGGATGGGAGGCCTTTTGAGTTTTACATTTTTTGCTTTTAAAACTGTGAAGGAATATGTTAGAAAAATCTTTAATCTGTGCTTATATTAGAGATAAAAACAGGATAGAATTCAAGTCTAAAATGAAAGTTAATGGTGCTCTAGCTCACAACTTACTAATATAACTGATATGACCAGTCTGGAATAAGGTTGAATTTGTTGTTCAGAAGCTCAGATTGATCACTTGAGCTCCTACCCGCCCAGCTTCCTAGGACACTCAGCTTTACTGACCAGGGCTCTCTTCTCCCTGGATTGTCTGAGGACCCTCCAGAGTTAGTCCCCAAAGACCAAAGGCAAACAAGAGAGTCTCCTTAATTCACTGGCAGTGTTTGTGTGTGTGAGTGGGAAGCAGAAGAGGGTTTGGGAGGATTTGGGGAGAATTCCTTTCCACCTGGAGTTGTACCTGAAACATAGCTTTGTGATTGAACACTGGATAACACAGCTTAATGTATCTTCATCCAATGTGACAGTTACCTTTTTGCTGTCTGGACCCCAAAATACCCACCCAGGAAGTGATTCATCTTTAGCATATGAAGTTTAGAGTGAAGTACCCAGAGTGTTAACACTCAAACACTTAGGGAGAACCCCTGAAGCGTGTGCTGGGATGGCTGAGCCAAGAGGAACCTCCACACTCAGCCATGCGTTGTGCCAGCATGCGGTGTCTCTGCAGAAGGACCTGAGCGGGTCCTCACCCGGATGCATGCCTCTCTCCTGGGGAGTTTCCTCTGTGGGCTCCTCGTTGCACCATAGAGCAGCAAACTTCCTGTGGATGACCTCTAGCCCAGAGGTTGCCAGATCCCCTCCCCTGCTGGGCTCAGAATAGACTACTGGAATCCCTAGCAGCTGGCCCACCTGCTCCCCTAAGGGCCGTTTCAGAGCACAGAAGACAGTACCAGATAAGGTCTTTATCTTGGTGTTGTTGTTATTTAGTTGCTTGGTCATTTTTCAATCCTTTTGCAACTCTTGGACTGCAGCCCGCCAGGCTCCTCTGTCAATGAGATTTCCCAGGCAACAGATCTGGAGTAGGTTGCAATTTCCTTCTAAAGGGGATCTTCCCAACCCGGGAATTGAACCCATGTCTCCTGTGTCTCTTGCATTGACCTGAGCCATCAGAGAAGCCCCCTTTGTCAACTTCGATCCTGTTGAAATTTCTCTTCCACCTGCCTAAGCACCCTTCCTTACACATCTCAGAGACGCACTCAGGTGAGTCTTCCAGGCACAAAGATTCCTTAAAATTTTTTCAAATGGAAAGAAATGCTGGTCCTCACTTTCAAATTTAAATTTCTCTTGCTGAGGTTTTACCTAACAAAACACTCTGTACATTTGGGAAATGCTGAACGTTTTCACACTTTTATGAACAAGTGTTAGTACCTAAATTCAACTTAACTAGGCACATCACAATGTGCCTTGAATAAAAACAACCATTTCCAACGCCGAAGACATTTTGAAGTGGCAAGTTTTGCTCCATTTTACAAGAAAAATATTAAGCGAGTCGTTTAAAGATGTAGCTAGAAGGATTGTTAGTGAAAGGCTGTTGCTGAACGAAAAGACACTGGGATTCCTGGCTTCCGGAGGAGAAGAATTCAATCCAGGGCCAGAGACAAGGCTTGATCGCTCAGAGCTTTTGTGTAATAAAGTTTTATTAAAGTATAAAGGAGATAGAGAAAGCTTCTGACATAGGCATCAGAAGGGGGCAGAAAGAGTACCCCCTTGCTAGTCTTCAGCTGGATGTTACATAGTCACTAGCAGTCTGTTAATGAAAGAAAGGAATGTCTTAACACTCAGAATGGCACCAGGCCTCTCACCCATAAGATGCATTTTGGGATAATCTTGGCACCAAATGGTTCATCCTGGTCCATAAAATGATTAACTTGAATCTTGTAGAAGAACAAATTAGCATACAAATAGTTTCGTTTACATAGATTAGGGTATAACATACTGGTTTGTCAAGTAGGTTCTGAGTCATGAGGCAACCAACTTGAAGACAGACTTTGAGGTAAATGCATAGTACATTAACATAGCTTAAGACAAACATTTCCTTAAGAAAAATGCATTGGTTATCTCAAAGTTTGAGAACAGTTAACTTCAGGTGAAACCAGGTGTCATTATGGCAACACAGTATTTTAAGAGAAACCTCCTTTTAAATTTGTATAGAGAAGGAAAAACATCAGCTAGTTTGTTTCCTCCTGCCGCTTAAGAGAGAGAAAAATGTCTGACACTTGCAAGCTATTTCCTCCATTTGGAGACCCCTGGCCTTCCTGCCTGTTACCCTCTCATTAGTGTGGCAACTAATGAAAGAAAATTGAAAAATCTATGTGATCTAGTCCAGTGGGGGAAGGAATGCCTCCCTGAGGAATTGGTATTCAGTCTTTAACTAGAAGGGCATCCCAGGAGGCACAGTGGCAAAGAATCCACCTTCAGTGTAGGAGGCGCAAGTTTGATTCCTGGATCAGGAAGATCCCCTCCAGGAGGGAATGGCAACCCACTCCAGTATTCTTGCCTGAGAAATCCCGTGAACAGAGGAGCCTGGTGAGCTACAATCCGTGGGGTCACAAAGAGTCAAGACGCAGCTGAGTAACTGAGTACACACACACTTTCACTAGAAAGAGGCTGAGTGGATGTAGAGATGAGCAGAGAATTCCACAAGAGGGCAGCAAATACCAAGGCTCTGGGAACTAAACAGCGCTTGGAGCAGAGCCAGGGCAAAGTCCTACCTAGGCTGACACGGAAATCAGAAGCCAGACTACTCATGGCTTTGAAGAGCAGTTTAATGAGCTGCGCTTTATTTTAGGAATAACAGCAATTGAAAGATACAGGATTTAAATTTTTTTTTGCCAATTAATTTTGCTGTATAGTAGAGTTCAGTTCAGTTCGGTTCAGTCGCTAAACTGTGTCTGACTGTTTGCAACTGTAGAGTAGAAACTGTATAGTAGAAACTAACACCAAATTGTAAAGCAATGTTAAAATTAATTAAAAATAAATAAATAAAATATTATTTTAGCCTCAAGGTGAAGAATGGTTTGAGGATAAGTGAGAGCAAGTGAGAGCCAGACAGTTAGAAGACGTTTGAATTGACAGGACTATAGGAGGAGAAACGTCATGTTAAGAGTAAAACTAAAAGGGAATATTATTTCTAGCTTGGTACTAGTAATTATACTCTTACTGAAGAACTGACACCCATAGGCACTTGGGAAATGATGTAATTCAAGAATACTGATACCGAATGTATATCAATGCAAGAGTAATTCCTTTATATAGTGCAAACACATTTTAATATTTTCTTTGGTTTGCATGGGTTAAAATTTTCTATTTAGGAGATATCTGATGTTTACTATATGGTCATTTAACAACTACCTCAGATTCAGATCTAAATTGTTATAAAGTGTTTTTGAAAAATTGAAATATTTTCGTATTTGTTTTAGTGCCAATATTCAGTTAGAGTCTAAAACTGGTGTCTCATGCATTTAAGTGTGTCTATATACCTTACATAGTAATGTATACCCCTTGTGATTTAGAAACATCAGTCCCAGCCACCGCAAATCAAATTGTATAGAATGACATACTAATGTACAAATATTTTATTTTATTAAATATTATAAATATTTTCCAGATTTTTATGTTGTTATGTTTGTCTTGCTTTAATATATAATGCAGCTAGTCTCAGAGTTCTCCCAGTTTGTGAAATAGAGTGTATGGTATGGTTTTCATCTTTATGTTGGTTAGCATGCCTGAGCATTTCAGAATTATTTATTAAATGAATTAATTCAGGCAGGTAACTAGTCCATAGATATTTTACATGATTATATTTACATCACTGAGTAAATTTAAATAGCCACATCGAAATGTGCCTTTTTTTTTTTTTTGCTATTACAACATCATGATTTATTAAAGTACAGGATTCTGTACAACAAAGGGCCTTAACAGTTGTCTATTTTCAGCCAAACTTCTCTGTAAGTTAGATTCCCTTAATAAAAACGTTATACTTTAAATTAGTAATTTAACTGATGAGGAAATTACCATAATACCTATTTTAACACTGAACAAATCTAACCACCTATTGGACATTAATGTAAAGTCTTGACATAGAATTTGATTTAAAACTTCTCAAAATAAATTCATTAAAACAGGTTCCCTGTGAAAATATGTAAGAACGAAAGCTAGCATAATAGCAGGTGCAGTCTTTACATTTTATTAACCTAAAAGATACTTTTCTAAAGAGTCTAATAGAGACATTAACTGTGCAAAAGCTGATGAGATTTACAGTCTTAAATACAAGCACCAACACAGAAAGGATATTGTGTCAGTTCAGTTCAGTTCAGTTCAGTCACTCAGTCGTGTCCGACTCTTTGTGACCCCATGAATCGCAGCATGCCAGGCCTCCCTGTTTGTCACCAACTCCCGGAGTTCACCCAAACTCAATGTCCATTGAGTCGGTGATGCCATCCAGCCATCTCATCCTCTGTTGTCCCCTTCTCCTCCTGCCCCCAAACCTTCCCAGCATCAGATTCTTTCCCAATGAGTCACTCTTCACATGAGGTGGCCAAAGTACTGGAGTTTCAGCTTTAGCATCAGTCCTTCCAATGAACACCCAGGACTGATCTCCTTTAGAATGGACTGGTTGCATCTCCTTGCAGTCCAAAGGACTCTCAAGAGTCTTCTCCAACACCACAGCTCAAAAGCATCAATTCTTTGGTGCTCAGCTTTCTTCACAGTCCAACTTTCATATCCATACATGACCACTGGAAAAACCATAGCCTTGATTAGATGGACCTCTGTTGGCAAAGTAATGTCTCTGCTTTTCAATATGCTATCTAGGTTGGTCATAACTTTCCTTCCAAGGAGTAAGCATCTTTTAATTTCATGGCTGCAATCACCATCTGTAGTGATTTTGGAGACCCCAAAAATAAAGTCTGACACTGTCTCCACTGTTTCCCCATCTATTTCCCATGAAGAGATGGGACTACATGCCATGATCTTAGTTTTCTGAATGGTAAGCTTTAAGCCAACTTTTTAACTCCTTCACTTTCAAGAGGCTTTTTATTTCTTCTTCACTTCTGCCATAAGGGTGGTGTCATCTGCATATCTAAAAGTCCATTAATTCTACACTTAAGAGGATCATTTCTTTATGTATGCACAATCTCATTTATGAATTACACATGATATGTAGTTTAGGTTCCATCTACATTATGCTTGTAACTGCATCATGCTGCTGCTGCTAAGTTGCTTCAGTCGTGTCTGACTCTGTGCGACCCCGTGGACTGCAGCCCACCAGGTTCCTCTGTCCATGGGATTTTCCAGGCAAGAATACTGGGGTGGGTTGCCATTGGCTTCTTTGAAATATGCCTTGAATAAAAAATAACTTCAAATGCCACAGGCATTTTGGGGTAGCAAGTTTTCTTCCACTATACAAAGAAAGTCATTTTAAAATGTAGAGTATTAACTAGAGAAGTAGTTGTAGAACATTTTTAGATAAAACAAAATACATTATTTTCAATTATTATGTTGCTTTATGGTGATCCTAGTACCTAGGAAAAAGAATTGTTGCTGTTCAGTTGCTAAGCCATGTCCAACTCTTTGCAACCCGTGAACTCAGCACACCAGGCTTCCCTGTCTTTCACTATCTCACAGAGTTTATTTAAACTCATGTCCATTGAGTTGGTGACTCCGTCCAGCAATCTCATCCTCTGTCACTCCCTTCTCTTCCTGCCCTTAATCTTTCCCAGCATCATGGTCTTTTCCAGTGAGTTGGCTGTTTTTCGTATCAGGTGGCCAAAGGATTGGAGCTTCAGTTTAAGTATCAGTCCTTCCAGTGAATATTCAGGGTGGATTTCTTTTAGAATTGACTGGTTGGATCTCCTTGCAGTCCAAGGGACTCTCAAGCGTCTTCCCCAGCACCATAATTCAAAAGCATTAATTCTTTGGCTCTCAGCCTTCTTGATGGTCCAACTCTCACATCTTTACATGACTACTGGAAAAAATATAGCTTTGATTATACACAGCTTTGTCTGTAAAGTGATGTCTCTGCTTTTTAATATGCTATCCAGGTTTGTCATAGCTTTTCTTCCAAGAAGCAAGTGTTTTTTAATTTCATGGCTGCAGTCAGAATCCACAGTGATTTTGGAACCCAAGATGGTAAAGATGCCACTTTTTCTATTGTTTTCCCCATCGATTGCTTTAGAGTCTAAAACTGGTGTCTCATGCATTTAAGTGTGTCTATATACCTTACATAGTAATATATACCCCTTGTGATTTAGTAACATCAATCCCAGCCGCCACAGATCAAATTGTATAGAGTGACATAATGGCATACAAATATTTTATTAAATATTATAAACATTTTCCAGATTTTTATGTTGTTATGTTTGATTGTCTTGCTTTATTATATAATGCAGCTAGTCTCAGAGTTCTCCCAGTTTGTGAAATAGAATGTATGGTATGGTTTTCATCTTTATGTTGGTTAGCATACCTGAGGATTTCAGAACTATTTATTAAATGAATTAATTCAAGCAGGTAACTAGTCCATAGATATTTCACACGATTATATTTATATCACTGAGTAAATTTAAATAGCCACATCAAAATATGCCTTGAATAAAAAATAACTTCAAATGCCACAGGCATTTTGGGGTAGCAAGTTTTCTTCCACTATACAAAGAAAGTATTAAACAAGTCATTTTAAAATGTAACTAGAGTATTAACTAGAGAAGTAATTGTAGAATGTTTTTAGATAAAACAAAGTACATTATTATCAGTTATGTTGCTTTAGCAGCAGCAGCACCTAGGAAAAAGAGAATTGTTGCTGTTCAGTTGCTAAGCCATGTCCAACTCTTTGCAACCCCATGGACTCAGCACACCAGGCTTCCCTGTCCTTCACTGTCTCACAGAGTTTATTCAAACTCATGTCCATTGAGTTGGTGACTTCATCCAGCAATCTCATCCTCTGTCACTCCCTTCTCTTCCTGCCCCTAATGTTTCCCAGCATCATGCTCTTTTCCAGTGAGTTGGCTGTTTTTCATATCAGGTGGCTAAAGGATTGGAGCTTCAGTATCAGTCCTTCCAGTGAATATTCAGGGTGGATTTCTTTTAAAATTGACTGGTTGGATCTCCTTGCAGTCCAAGGGACTCTCAAGCATCTTCCCCAGCACCACAATTCAAAAGCATCAATTCTTTGGCTCTCAGCCTTCTTGATGGTCCAACTCTCACATCTTTACATGACTACTGGAAAAAATATAGCTTTGATTATACACAGCTTTGTCTGTAAAGTGATTTAAGGGTGGTGTCATCTGCATATCTAAAAGTCCATTAATTCTACACTTAAGAGGATCATTTCTTTATGTATGCACAATCTCATTTATGAATTACACATGATATGTAGTTTAGGTTCCATCTACATTATGCTTGTAACTGCATCATGCTGCTGCTGCTAAGTTGCTTCAGTCGTGTCTGACTCTGTGCGACCCCGTGGACTGCAGCCCACCAGGTTCCTCTGTCCATGGGATTTTCCAGGCAAGAATACTGGGGTGGGTTGCCATTGGCTTCTTTGAAATATGCCTTGAATAAAAAATAACTTCAAATGCCACAGGCATTTTGGGGTAGCAAGTTTTCTTCCACTATACAAAGAAAGTCATTTTAAAATGTAGAGTATTAACTAGAGAAGTAGTTGTAGAACATTTTTAGATAAAACAAAATACATTATTTTCAATTATTATGTTGCTTTATGGTGATCCTAGTACCTAGGAAAAAGAATTGTTGCTGTTCAGTTGCTAAGCCATGTCCAACTCTTTGCAACCCGTGAACTCAGCACACCAGGCTTCCCTGTCTTTCACTATCTCACAGAGTTTATTTAAACTCATGTCCATTGAGTTGGTGACTCCGTCCAGCAATCTCATCCTCTGTCACTCCCTTCTCTTCCTGCCCTTAATCTTTCCCAGCATCATGGTCTTTTCCAGTGAGTTGGCTGTTTTTCGTATCAGGTGGCCAAAGGATTGGAGCTTCAGTTTAAGTATCAGTCCTTCCAGTGAATATTCAGGGTGGATTTCTTTTAGAATTGACTGGTTGGATCTCCTTGCAGTCCAAGGGACTCTCAAGCGTCTTCCCCAGCACCATAATTCAAAAGCATTAATTCTTTGGCTCTCAGCCTTCTTGATGGTCCAACTCTCACATCTTTACATGACTACTGGAAAAAATATAGCTTTGATTATACACAGCTTTGTCTGTAAAGTGATGTCTCTGCTTTTTAATATGCTATCCAGGTTTGTCATAGCTTTTCTTCCAAGAAGCAAGTGTTTTTTAATTTCATGGCTGCAGTCAGAATCCACAGTGATTTTGGAACCCAAGATGGTAAAGATGCCACTTTTTCTATTGTTTTCCCCATCGATTGCCTTGATGTGATAGGACTAGATGCCATGATATTAGTTTTTTGAATGTTGAGTTTAAAGGCAGCTTTTTTCACTCTCCTCTTTGACCTTCATCAAGAGTTCCTCTTCACTTTCTGCCATTAGAGTGATATCATCTACATATCTGAGGCTGGTGGTATTTCTCCTGGAAATCTTGATTCCAGCTTGTGATTCATCCAGCTTGGCATTTCCCATGATGTACTCTGCATCAGTTCAGTTCAGTTCAGTCGCTCAGTGGTGTCTGACTGTTTGCGACTCCATGGACTGCAGCATGCCATGCCTCTCTGTCCATCACCAACTCCAGGAGTTTTACTCAAACTCATGTCCATAGAATTGGTGATGCCATCCAACCATCTCATCCTCTGCTGTCCCCTTCTCCCACCTTCAATCTTTCCCAGCATCAGGGTCTTTTCAAATGAGTCCTTCCCATCTGGTGGCCAAATTATTAGAGTTTCAGCTTCAGGATCAGTCCTTCCAATGAATTTTCAGGACTGATTTCCTTTCAGATGAACTGGTTGGATCTCCTTGCAGTCCAAGGGATTCTCAAGAGCCTTCTCCAACAGCACAGTTCAAAAGCATCCATTCTTCAATGCTCAGCTTTCTTTATAGTCCAACTCTCACATACATACATGACTACTGGAAAAATCATAGCATCTGTCACTGTTTCCATTGTTTCACCATCCGTTTTCCATGAAGTAATGGGACTGGATGCCATGATCTTAGTTTTCTGAATGTTGAGTTTTAAGCCAAATTTTTCACTCTCCTCTTTCTCTGGATAGAAGTTAAATAGCTAAGGTGACAATACACAACCTTGATATACCCCTTTCCCAGTCTGAAGCAGTCTGCTGTTCCATGTCTGGTTCTAACTGTTGTTTCTTGACCTGCTTACAGGTTTCTCAGAGGCAGGTCAGGTGGTCTGGTATTTCCATCTCTTGAAGAATTTTCCACAGTTTGTTGTGATCCACACAGTGGCTCAGATGTTAAAGAATCCACCTGCAGTTCAGGAGACCTGGCTTTGATCCATGGGTTGGGAAGATCCCTTGGAGAAGGGAATAGCTAACCACTCGGTATTCTTTCCTGGAGAATTCCGTGGAAGAGGAGCATAGCAGGCTACAGTCCAAGGGTTCCAGAGTTGACATGACTGAGTCACTTACATGTAGGACTTCTCTATAGCTCAGACAGTAAAGAATCTGCCTGGAATGCTGGAGACCCGGGTTTGATCCCTGGGTTGGGAAAATTCCCTAAAGAAGGGAATGCAACCCACTGCAGTATTCTTGCCTGAAGAATCCCATGGACAGAGGAGGCTAATGGGCTACAGTCCCCAGGGTGGCAAAGAATCAGACATGATTGAATGACTAACATTATGCTTCTACACACAGTCAAAGGCTTTAGTGTTGTCAGTAAAGCAAAAGTGGGTGTTTTTCTGGAATTCCCTTGCTTTCTCTATGATGCAATGAATGTTTGCAATTTGATCTGGTTCCTCTCTCTCTTCTAAATCCAGCTTGTACATCTGGAATTTCTCGGTTCATGTTCTGCTGAAGCCAGACTTTAATTATTTTGAGCATTTTCTTGCTACCATGTGAAATGAGTGCAGTTGTATGGTGATTTGAACATTCTTTGGCATCGCCCTTCTTTGGTGGGATTGGAATGAAAACTGACCTTTTCCACTCCTGTGGCCACTGCTGAGTTTTTCAAATTTGCTGGCATATTGAGTGCAGCACTTTAATAGAGTCATCTTTTAGGATTTAAATAGCTCAGCTGGAATTCATTACCTCCACTAGCTTTGTTCATGGTAGTGCTTCCTATAGCCTACTTCACTTCACATTCCAGGATGTCTGGTTTTAGGTGAGTGATCACACCATCACTGTTATCTGGGTCATTAAGACCTTTATTGTACAGCTTTTTTTGTATATTCTTGCCACCTCTTCTTAATCTCTTCTGCTTCTGCTAAGTCCTTGTCATTTTTGTCCTTAATTGTGCCTATCTTTGCATGAAATATTCCCTTGGTACCTTCAATTTTCTTGAAAAGATATCTAGTGTTTCCCATTTTATGGATTTCTTGCATTTCTTTGCCTCTTTTTCTTACGGCTTTATTATCTCTCCTTGTTATTCTGTAAATCTCTGCATTCAGATGGGTATATCTTTCCCTTTCTCCTTTTCTTTTCACTTCTCATTTTATGTCATTTTATTTCTAAAATGTTATATATTCAAAATATACTTAAATCATGTTAAGGTTAAGAAATATGTGTACAGTGTCAGTATTGTAAAGGCATATAATTAAATCTCCTAAGCCATCAAATTTGTAAATATGAAGTATTACAATTCAATACAGGTAATATTTTATGGATTTGAAGGACACTGCAGTAAGTTCTAAGATTTTACTTGGTGGCAAACTAGATAATTCACTCAGTTTTTCAGTTTAAAGTAACATAAATGGAGTAGGTTCAATTATATAGAACAGAAATGGCACATCACATAAATATTATTGTTCTATCTAATTTCAGTTCTAGAAGTACTTACACACAATGACTGGATCACTCAAATATTTTATCACTGTCTCTTACTAAAGCCTCAAATATGTCTGTCTACACATATATATGGACAGAAGAACCTGGTGGGCTACAGTCCATAGGATTGTAAAGAGTCGTACAAGGCACACTGTATGTTCATATTTGATGTATTTTGTTAGAAAAGGATTATAATGAAAAAAATTCAAGTAATCCAAAAATTTTCTAAAATGAAAAAATAACATATGTGAAAGAAAAAGTCATATTTCTCAGAGAAAATAAAAATTTCTAAAATATGAGATACATTTCTCACTTGTTGACAGCTTTGTTTCCTCAGAAATTCCTTCCCTGACCATGCATCTTAGCACCTTCCAAGATGTTCCTATTTAATTTGTGAATCACAGATTTCAGTCAGCCACTTTTAGCATACTTAGAAAAATATGTACACTCATATAATTTATGAACTTTTTGTAGTTTTTTTCTAAAGTCTAAACCAAAGGCAGGGATTTAACATTATACTTTGCTTGTTTATCTCTTGGAAACCAGAGTTTTCCCATAGCAGATATTTGATACTTATTTACTAAATTAGATGCTAAATATGGTCCTCAGTAAATTGAAACCACAGTAATGAAATTATGATCTAACAACTACTATTGAGGGGTAGATACAGAAGTAGAGATTACAAAAGTTTAAATTAGCAACCCTGACATGTAGTTAGATATTCTTAATAATACTCCTTTTTATTTGGGTCATCTGAATCTCCTTTCCTACCCACCTATTTATTGAAAGTAGCAGTGACCATAGTAAACCCCTATCTGGCAGATGGTGATCCCCACGTTAGGCAGAGCTGTGCTGGGCTGGTGCCTGGCAGTAGAGAGGAGTCTGATCAGGGACCCTGCTAGGCAATCACTGGGCCCACCCTGTAGGACTGAGCTCACCTCAAGACCTGGCTCAGACCAGCGCAAATCCAGAGATACTGAGAAGGCAGAGTCAGGGGTGAGCCATAGGTCCCCAACTCCTCCCAGGGAACAGGAGGTGCAGGCAGAAACACAGGACAAGGAGGGCTCCACCTGATGCTCTGGAGACTGCATGAGGCAATGCTTGGAAAGCTCTAATAATACTGCCTTTTAAATTTTATGTGTGATCAAGAGTTTTGGACTTTTTTTTTTAACTTCCAAAAGAGTTTTTTAAAAACTGAACAAAGAGGAAAACCTCAGGTCAGTTAATTTTCCTTTTCAGAAGCTCAGATCATGAATATGCTGTTTATTCTCTCAATGAGACTCTGCTTTATCTTCACCGTCCATTTTGCTACTATTATGAATACATTTTAGTTTCTGCTGTGTCAGATTATTGAATATTGTCTGTGAAAGACCATAACACGGTAAATATCTTTAGTGACATGGTTGTTTCAAAATATTTCTTAAATGAAGACTTTTGAAACTTCCAGATGGTATGAGATTTGTCAGTTGGTGGCACTTCCTAGGCTTACCTGATGGAGTAGTACCAGCCCAAAAGTCAACTGATATTTTTTGCCATTAGGCCACTCTTCTAATTTCTCAGGTTTCCCTGGTGGCTCAGATGGTAAAGAGTCTGTCTACAATGCAGGAGACCCAGTTTCAATTCCTGGGTCAGAAAGATCGCTAGAGAAGAGAATAGCACCCCACTCCAGTATCCTTGCCTGGAGAATTCCAGGGGCAGAGGAGCCTGGTGGGCTGCAGTTCATGTGGTCACAAAAAGTCAGACATTTTTTTTTTTTTTTTTTTTGCCATTAGGCCACTCTTCTAATTTCTCAGGTTTCCCTGGTGGCACAGATGGTAAAGAATCTGTCTACAATGCAGGAGACCCAGTTTCAATTCCTGGGTCAGAAAGATCACTGGAGAAGAGAATAGCACCCTACTCCAGTATCCTTGCCTGAAGAATTCCAAGGGCAGAGGAGCTTGGTGGGCTGCAGTTCATGTGGTCACAAAAAGTCAGACATGATTGAGCAACTTTCACTTGCTAACTCACCCTTCTGATTTTTCAGAAGTGTCTGAAAAAATGAACTTTTTATCAAATGTACGCACGTTGGTGACTTTTGAAGGAGAAGAATAGAGCTTATAAAAGAAAGTCACGTGGAATACAGATTATACCGTGTTTCTCTGTAAACTGTGTGTGCATGCATGCTCAGGAGTGTCCTATTCTTTGCGATCCCATGGATTGTGGCCTACCGGGTTCATCTGTCCATGGCATTCTCCAGGCAAGAATACTGGAGCAGGTTGCCATCTCCTACTCCAGGGGATCTCCTTGACCGAGGAATCGAACCCATGTCTCTTGCATTCCTTGCATTGGCAAGTGGAGTCCTTACTGCTGCACCACCTGGGAAACCCCATACTTAATGTATTTATGGGAAAACCTGAACAAACTTTTTTCCAGCCCAGTTTAACAATATTTGCTCTCAAAACGGAGGTGAGGCCATGCAATTCTGGTTATATTGCTTCCCACGAAGTGTAGATCTCATCAAACACCTAATGATATCGTAATTTTCAAATGTTTTGATTAGGTAAGCATCAATACTGTTACAGCAATGTAACCAAGGTGGCATATAGTTTCACAGATAACTGAAATTAAGCATTTTTAAGAGTTGTTTAGATCTTAAATGAGAGGATGATTAAGCCCAGTGGAAACTGACTTCAGGGCCCTTTGGGAAAATCCCAGGAAGCCTGCAGGGAGCCCACTCACTCCCAGAGGAGGGATAATTTCATTGTGGCAAAGCATCCATCAGTTTTATAGAGTTAGAGCTGAGGAGAGGGGTGATCTCATGGGTCCTGCTGAAAGTCAGTTCCTCTCTAAGACATCAGATCAAGTGCTCAGGTGCATGTGAGTAACAGCACCCTCCCTCCTGGACCAAGCAGATAATGAGAGTAAGATCAAATTCCCTGGTGATCCAGTGGTTAAGACTTCACCTTCCAATGCAGGGGATGTATGTTTGATCCCTGGTCGAGGAGGTAGGATGCCACATGCCTCATGGCCAAAAAGCCAAAACATAAATATTGCAACAAATTCAATGACAACTTTAAAAATGTACCACATAAAAAAGAATCTATAAAAAATAAAAGGTCAGCTGGAGACAATGTGTTTCTGAGCTACTAACTGAATGTTTCTGTCCTGAATATTTCAGTCAGTTCTGGAGCCTGAGGTCTAGGCAAGGGTGCAGCTACCAGCAGGGATTTTTTAAGTGGGCTTAAAAAGTGAAGTTGCTCAGTTGTGTCTGACTCTTTGTGAACCCATGGACTGTAGGCTGCCACGCTCCTCCATCCATGGAATTTTCCAGGCGAGGGTACTGGAGTGGGTTGCCATTTCCTTCTTCAGGGGATCTTCCTGACCCAGGGATTGAACTCAGGTCTCCCACGTTGTAGGGAGACGCTTCACTGTCTGAGCCACCAGGGAAGCCCCCATAGTTAAGTGGCCTTAACTAAGTTTAAATCCATATTGTGTGGAGACCAAAGCTGAGTATCACTTAAAGTGGCTGCTACAGGGAATCTCAAAATATGTGAATCTCAAAATATGTGAACCAGGAGACATCAACTAAAGATCAGATCACGAGCCACAGCAGCAGTAAGGTGTTTGTTGTGGTTTTACCTTGCCCCATTTTTCTGGGGAAAAACATTTAGTGTATGTGTGTGTGTGTGTGTGCACGTGTGTGTGCACGTGCATGCATGCACATGTGCACGTGCATGTGTGGATTGTGCAGGAGGGTGTAATTAGGAAGAAAGCTTATGTAAAACTCTAGGATGAGTGGAAATTCTCAGGATTCTTCTAAAACAACATTATCCATTGATCCATGTCCTCAGTTCATTACAGTGAGTTGTAGTTTCAATGACAATATTTGCTTCACTGAGGTAAGACTTGACAATTAAAAGCACATACTGTGACAACAGAGAGCTGCAGGAAATCTTAGAACTCGCATTATGGACAATAAGCTTATTGTGGGAAATTTTTGCCAGTCCACATATTCATCTTATAAATTTTTATTTCATTATTTTTCACAAGGTAACTTCTTCAATCAGCTTTATTAGGAGTGAGAAAATACATAATAAAAATCAAATTACTGAATTTAGTTTTCTTACAGTGCTAAAATGTTGGTTAAAATATTCTTTGGAAAATAGCAATGCATTTCTCTTCCACATAACAGTTTGTGTGGCATGACTTGCTCTGGCAACCGCATGTAGTTTAATGCCTGAGGCTAGGAATCACTGGCTCCTAAACCTGTTGTTATAAAAACACCACTTTGGATTGTTCGTGTAATGCAAATATTTCTTTGAAATGTAGGTTGTTTTCCAGTCTCAGTATCATCACAGAGCTCACCCACCCAGCCAACATGAGATTCATGCAATTCAGAGCCAAAGACTTGTTACTCTCTTGCTCTTTCAAAGCTGGAAAAGGTAAGTTGCCACATGATCAAGTAAGCTGCACTTAACTATTTGGATTGAAGGACTAACTTGGGAAATTTTTACATGTAGAAAGAAATGCCATGAAGTATTAAAAATAAAGATGCTATTTTGAATTCCTATGTGGGGGCTAAAATCTTAATTTATAAGTTTTTTAAAGTGTATAGTGATGGATTTGAACCAGTGATATCAGAAGTGAACATCAGGGAAATATTTCATTCTGGCATCATGGATCACAAATTGAAATCATGATTTATGAAAGAACTAAATGTACCTGGAATATATATATGTGTGTGTATATATATACACACTCACAAATGATGTTTATCATTCAAGACATATATATTTGCAGTTTTCAAAAATCCTTTAAATCTTAGAAAACCCATGGGCTTTGTTGAAAGTCAGTCTCCAAATGAGATAATCTGACATACAATCTGAGACAAAGTCAAGTTTATTGCTTAGGTAAGTAAGGGGACCCNAATATTGCAACAAATTCAATAACAACTTTAAAAATGGACCACATAAAAAAGAATCTTTAAAAAATAAAAGGTCAGCTGGAGACAATGTGTTTCTGAGCTACTAACTGAATGTTTCTGTCCCAAATATTTCAGTCAGTTCTGGAGCCTGAGGTCTAGGCAAGGGTGCAGCTACCAGCAGGGATTTTTTTAAGTGGGCTTAAAAAGTGAAGTTGCTCAGTTGTGTCCAACTCTTTGTGAACCCATGGACTGTAGGCTGCCACGCTCCTCCATCCATGGAATTTTCCAGGTGAGAGTACTGGAGTGGGTTGTCATTTCCTTCTTCAGGGGATCTTCCTGACCCAGGGATTGAACCCAGGTCTCCCACATTGTAGGGAGACGCTTCACTGTCTGAGCCACCAGGGAAGCCCCCATAGTTAAGTGGCCTTAACTAAGTTTAAATCCATATTGTGTGAAGACCAAAGCTGATTATCACTTAAAGTGGCTGCTACAGGAAATCTCAAAATATGTGAACCAGGAGAGCTACCAGTGATGTAGAGACATCAACTAAAGATCAGATCACGAGCCACAGCAGCAGTAAGGTGTTTGTTGTGGTTTTATCTTGCCCCACTTTTCTGGGGAAAAATATCAAGTGTGTGTGTGTGTGTGTGTGTGTGCACGCGCGCGTGCATGTGTGCACATGTGCACGTGCATGTGTGGATTGTGTAGGAGGGTGTAAATAGGAAGAAAGCTTATGTAAAACTCTAGGATGAGTGGAAATTCTCAGGATTCTTCCAAAACAACACTATCCATTGAGCCATGTCCTCAGTTCATTACAATGAGTTGTTATTTCAATGACAATATTTGCTTCATTGAGGTAAGACTTGACAATTAAAAGCACATACTGTGACAACAGAGAGCTGCAGGAAATCTTAGAACTCACATTATGGACAATAAGCTTATTGTGGGAAATTTTTGCCAATCCACATATTCATCTTATAAATTTTTATTTCATTATTTTTCACAAGGTAACTTCTTCAATCAGCTTTATTAGGAGTGAGAAAATGCATAATAAAAATCAAAATACTGAATTTAGTTTTCTTACAGTGCTAAAATGTTGGTTAAAATATTCTTTGGAAAACAACAATGCATTTCTCTTCCACAAAACAGTGTGTGGCATGACTTGCTCTGGCAACCGCATGTAGTTTAATGCCTGAGGCTAGGAATCACTGGCTCCTAANCATTATGGACAATAAGCTTATTGTGGGAAATTTTTGCCAATCCACATATTCATCTTATAAATTTTTATTTCATTATTTTTCACAAGGTAACTTCTTCAATCAGCTTTATTAGGAGTGAGAAAATGCATAATAAAAATCAAAATACTGAATTTAGTTTTCTTACAGTGCTAAAATGTTGGTTAAAATATTCTTTGGAAAACAACAATGCATTTCTCTTCCACAAAACAGTGTGTGGCATGACTTGCTCTGGCAACCGCATGTAGTTTAATGCCTGAGGCTAGGAATCACTGGCTCCTAAACCTGTTGTTATAAAAACACCACTTTGGATTGTTCGTGTAATGCAAATATTTCTTTGAAATGTAGGTTGTTTTCCAGTCTCAGTATCATCACAGAGCTCACCCACCCAGCCAACATGAGATTCATGCAATTCAGAGCCAAAGACTGTTACTCTCTTGCTCTTTCAAAGCTGGAAAAGGTAAGTCGCCACATGATCAAGTAAGCTGCATTTAACTGTTTGGATTGAAGGACTAACTTGGGAAATTTTTACATGTAGAAAGAAATGCCATGAAGTATTGAAAATAAAAATGCTATTTTGAATTCCTATGTGGGGGCTAAAATCTTAATTTATAAGATTTTTAAAGTGTATAGTGATGGATTTGAACCAGTGATATCAGAAGTGAACATGAGGGAAATATTTCATTCTGGCATCACGGATCACAAATTGAAATCATGATTTATGAAAGAACTAAATGTACCTGGAATATATATATGTGTGTGCATGTGTGTGTGTATACACTCACAAGTGATGTCTATTATTAATAATATCATTAGTGCTATGTCAAGACATGTATATTTGCAGGTTTCAAAAATCCTTTAACTCAGAAAACCCATGGGCTTTGTTGAAAGTCAGTCCCCAAATGAGATAATCTGACATACAATCTGAGACAAAGTCAAGTTTATTGCTTAGGTAAGTAAGGGAACCTTGAATACTCATTGGAAGGACTGATACTGAAGCTGAAGCTCCAATATTTTGTCCACTTGTTGCAAACAGCCGATTCATTGGAAAAGACCCTGATGCTGGGAAAGACTGAAGGCAGAAGAGGGCAACAGAGGATGAGGTGGCATCAGAGGATGAGAGGTTGGATAGCATCACCAATCCAATGAACACGTGCTCAGCTGCGCAGTCGTGTCTGACCCTTTGCGACCCCATGGACTGTAGCCCACCAGGCTCCTCTGTCCATGGAAATTTCTAGGCAAAAATACTGGAGTGGGTTGCCATTTCCTTCTCCAGGGGATCTTCCAGATAAACTTGGGAAACCTCTGGGAGATAGTAGGGAACAGGGAAGCCTTCCTCCAGGGAATCTTCCTGACCCAGGGATGGAACTGCAGTCCATGAGATTGCAAAGAATTGGACATGACTTGGTGCCTGAACAACAAAGTAAGGGAACTGTTACCTCAGGAGAGTGTTTTGTTTTGTTTATAAATATTTATTAAAATTGAAAGGTGTTTGCTCTTCTGTCCCATGAGCATCCATCCAGCTGCTTATCAATTGCTAAGATGCATGGTTGCTGTCATAAATGCCCTTGAAATCGTCAGGATTATCGATTATCTGCTTTCACATAAAACTCCTTGTTCCTTGACTTGTGGTCATCACCTCTCTTCACACTGTTATGTAAAAGGTGTCCAGAATTTGTGCCCCGAGTAAGCTATCCATGGGTAAAAACGTATGTGCTGTGTGCTAAGTTGCTTCAGTCATGTCTGACTCTTTGCAACCCTATGNCTGATGGACATCTAGGTTGTTTCCATGTCCTGGCTATTATAAACAGTGCTGCAATGAACATTGGGGTACATGTGTCTCTTTCTATTCTGGTTTCCTCGGTGTGTATGCCCAGCAGTGGGATTGCTGGGTCATAAGGCAGTTCTATTTGCAATTTCTTAAGGAATCTCCACACTGTTCTCCATAGTGGCTGTACTAGTTTGCATTCCCACCAACAGTGTAAGAGGGTTCCCTTTTCTCCAACCCTCTCCAGCATTTATTGCTTGCAGACTTTTGGATCCCAGCCATTCTGAAGTGGTACCTCATTGTGGTCTTGATTTGCATTTCTCTGATACTCATTATCAGAGAAATGAAATTAAGCATTTTTAAGAGTTGTTTAGATCTTAAATGAGAGGATGATTAAGCCCAGTGGAAACTGACTGCAGGGACTTTTGGGAAAATCCCAGGAAGCCTGCAGCGAGCCCTCTCAGTCCCAGAAGGAGGGAGACTTTCATTCTGGCAAAGCATCCATCAGTTTTATAGAGTTAGAGCTGAGGAGAGTGATCTCATGGGTCCTGCTGAAAGTCAGTTCCTCTCTAAGACATCAGATAGAGTGCTCAGGTGCATGTGAGTAACAGTGCCCTCCCTCCTGGACCCAGCAGATAATGAGAGTAAGATCAAATTCCCTGGTGAGCCAGTGGTTAACACTTCACCTTCCAATGCAGGGGATGTATGTTCGATCCCTGGTCAAGGAGGTAGAATGCCACATGCCTCATGGCCAAAAAGCCAAAACATAAATATTGCAACAAATTCAATAACAACTTTAAAAATGGACCACATAAAAAAGAATCTTTAAAAAATAAAAGATCTGCTGGAGACAACGTGTTTCTGAGCTGCTAACTGAATGTTTCTGTCCTGAATATTTCAGTCAGTTTTGGAGCCTGAGGTCCAAGCAAGGGTGCAGCTACCAGCAGGGATTTTTTAAGTGGGCTTAAAAAGTGAAGTTGCTCAGTCATGTCTGACTCTTTGTGAACCCATGGACTGTAGGCTGCCACGCTCCTCCATCCATGGAATTTTCCAGGCAAGAGTACTGGAGTGGGTTGCCATTTCCTTCTTCAGGAGATCTTCCTGACCCAGGGATTGAACCTGGGTCTCCCACATTGTAGGGAGACGCTTCACTGTCTGAGCCACCAGGGAAGCCCCCATAGTTAAGTGGCCTTAACTAAATTTAAATACATATTGTGTGGAGAACAAAGCTGAGTATCACTTAAAGGGGCTGCTACAGGGAATCTCAAAATATGTGAACCAGGAGAGCTACCAGTGATGTAGAGACATCAACTAAAGATCAGATCACCAACCACAGCAACAGTAAGGTGTTTGTTGTGGTTTTATCTTGCCCCACTTTTCTGGGGAAAAATATCAAGTGTGTGTGTATGTGTGTGTGTGTGTGTGTGTGTGTGTGTGTATGTGTGTGTGCACACATGCATGTGTGGATTGTGCAGGAGGATGTAAATAGGAAGAAAGCTTATGTAAAACTCTAGGATGAGTGGAAGTTCTCAGGATTCTTCTAGAACAACACTATCCATTGAGCCATGTCCTCAGTTCATTACAATGAGTTGTTATTTCAATGACAATATTTGTCTCATTGTAGTAAGATTTGACAATTAAAAGCACATACTGTGACAACAGAGAGCGGCAGGAAATCTTAGAACTCACATTATGGACAATAAACTCATTGTGGGACATTTTTGCCTAATCCACAGAGTCATCTTATAAATTTATATTTCATTATTTTTCACGAGGTAACTTCTTCAATCAGCTTTATGAGGAGCGAGAAAATGCATAATAAGAATCAAATTACAATTTAGTGTTCTTACAATGCTAAAATGTTGGTTAAAATATTCTTTAGAAAATAACAGTGCATTTCTCTTCCACAAAACAGTTTGTGTGGCATGACTTGCTCTCACAACTGCTTGTAGTTTAATGCCTGAGGCTAGGAATCACTGGCTCCTAAACCTGTTGTTATGAAAACACCACTTTGGATTGTTCGTGTAATGCAGATATTTCTTTGAAATGTAGGTTGTTTTCCAGTCTCAGTATCATCACAGAGCTCACCCACCCAGCCAACATGAGATTCATGCAATTCAGAGCCAAAGACTGTTACTCTCTTGCTCTTTCAAAGCTGGAAAAGGTAAGTCGCCATATGATCAAGTAAGCTGCATTTAACTGTTTGGATTGAAAGACTAACTTGGGAAATTTTTACATGTAGAAAGAAATGCCATGAAATATTAAAAATAAAAATGCTATTTTGAATTCCTTTGTGGGGGCTAAAATCTTAATTTAAAATTTTTTTAAGTGTATAGTGATGGATTTGAACCAGTGATATCAGAAGTGAACATGAGGGAAATATCTCATTCTGGCATCATGGATCACAAATTGAAATCATGATTTATGAAAGAACTAAATGTACCTGGAATACATATATATGTGTGTGTGTGCACACTCACAAATGATGTCTATTATTGATAATATCATTAGTGCTATGTCAAGAGATGTATATTTGCAGTTTTCAAAAATCCTTTAAATCTTAGAAAACCCATGGGCTTTGTTGAAAGTCAATCTCCAAATGAGATAATCTGACATACAATCTGAGACAAAGTCAAGTTTATTGCTTAGGTAAGTAAGGGGACCGTGAACACTCATTGGAAGGACTGATACTGAAGCTGAAGCGCCAATATTTTGCCCCCTTGATGCAAACAGCCACCTCATTGGAAAAGACCCTGAGCTGGGAAAGACTGAAGGCAGAAGAGGGCCACAGAGGATGAGGTGGCATCAGAGGATGAGAGGCTGGATAGCATCACTGATGCCGTGAACACGTGCTCAGTCGCGCAGTCTTCTCCGACCCTTTGCAACCCCATGGGCTGTAGCCCACCAGGCTCCTCAGTCCATGGAATTTTCTAGGCAAAAATACTGGAGTGGGTTGCCATTTCCTTCTCCAGGGGATCTTCCACATAAACTTGGGCAAACTCTGGGAGATAGTAGGGAACAAGGAAGCCTTCTTCCAGGGGATCTTCCATGGAACTGCAGTCCACTGGATTGCAAAGAACCGGACATGACTTGGTGACTGAACAACAAAGTAAGGGAACTGTCACCTCAGGAGAGTTTTTATTGTTTTGTTTTGTCTATAAATATTTATTAAAATTGAAAGGTGTTTTCTCTTCTGTCCCATGAGCATCCATCCAGCTGCTTATCAACTGCTAAGATGCATGGTTGCTGTCATAAATGCCCTTGAAATCGTCAGGATTATTGATTATCTGCTTTGACATAAAACTCCTTGTTCCTTGACTTGTGGTCAGCACCTCTCTTCATACTGTTATGTAAAAGGTGTCCAGAATTTGTGCCCCGAGTAAGCTATCCATTGGTAAAAACATATATGTTGTGTGCTAAGTTGCTTCAGTCATGACTCTTTGCGACTCTATGGACTATATGTAGCCCACCAGACTCCTCTGTGTGTGGGATTCTCCAGGCAGGAATATTGAAGTGGGTTCCACGCCTTCCTTCAGGGGGTCTTCCTGACCCAGGGATGGAATCCATGTCTCTTACATCTCTTGCATTGGCAGGCCGGCTCTTTACCACTACTGCCACCTGGGAAACCCTAAAAAACATATACTTGTGATCAAATAAACACTGGCCCTGACATGTCAAAGACTCAAAATCCACCTGAGAAGAGTGGTTTCAAAATAGCCAAAGGTGGATTTTCTCAGCACAAATCTAGAATGTGCCTGAAATCAGATAGAACTAATTAAGACTCAAGAGAGCATTGTAGTGGGGGAAGGAAGGTCAAAGTCTATCCAGAACTGAAATTTTATTGAATGAGGCTCTCTCCAGGTGGAGACTTATTAGGATTGCAAGGATATGAGAATAGTGCTAAAGAAGACAGTGGCGTTATTGTGCAGTCATATTATGGGGACAGAAAGGCGTGGTTTTCATTCTCATTGTCCAGGCTGCCTGTTGTGATAAACGGACTTTGCATTCAAGGTGTACTTGATGTTAGTATACTGGGAGAATTAGATATATGAAAAAAAAAAAAAAGATCTGGTCTTATACATGTGAAAATGTGTCAAATCTATGCCATCTTCATTATTTGTAATAATATAAGGTAGAGAGAAGGATGGCTTATGCTTTTGTTTGTTTTGGCTAGTTTTCTCTTTCACTTTATTTTGATCCCCTGTTATGCCAGGCACTGTCTTGATCCCTGGGTGGCATACAGTTGAGTGAGGGCTCTTCTGTGCTCTTGTCTGGTGATTTCCATCTTCACTGCTGGTCACATTCATTATTTTAGTAGAGTCTGAGCACTGCTTCTTTATAAGCACAGTGACACTGCTATGAGAGACTGCTTCCAGATGAGGCAACTGAGTTTAAGACAGACTAAATCACTTTTTTTTTTCCCAAGGTCATATAGCTATCAATGTTGTCAAACCCTATCAGCAAGCTGGAGGTACAGTGAGGCCAAAGAAACAGAAAGGTCTGAGTTTGGAGTGGAGAAAGTTTTATTGCAGGGCCATGCAGGAGAAAGGGGAGGGTTCTGCCTTAAAGACCTGAACTCTCTGATTGTTTTCGGGGAAGACTTTTTATAGGCAAAATTGGGAGGGGGACTGCTGGGTGTGTAACTCTCCTCTGATTGGTTGGAGGCTGTGTTCTAGTAATCTCAATGATCAGCCTTCTGGTTCCAACCAGTCTGGAGTCCAGGAGTTTTTGCTCAGCATGAGGTTACCATCCTCCACCAGTGTGGGGGCCTTAGTTCCTATAGAATTCAGAGATGTGGATCAGATTGTATGTACATCCCCCAAGGAGGAGCCCAGACCTGGACCCATAGCTATACCATCCTTTTCTTTCCTTGTTTATTGAAGTATAGTTGATGTACAGTATGGTGATCTATATTTTTTAAAGTTTATACAAACCAGTGAATATACAAAAAAGAACACTAACAGATATGCAGAACAAACAGGTCGGTCAAGGAAGAGGGAAGGGCAATCTACAGGGGATTAAGAGGTAGAAACTGTTAGGTTTAAATAATCTATAAGGATATATTGTATAACAAGGGAAAGACAGCCAATATTTTATAGTAACTATAAATGGATCACTACTGTTTCTTTCTGCATTATCTGACTCCCCTAATTAGTAACTGAATCTGCCCTTTAGAAATTGGGGAAGGTCTAGGAAACTGAAAAAAAAAAAAAAAAAAAGGTAGGGTCCTGGTCAGTGCATAAGAGAAACGTAAAGCCATTAGTGTTCAGAAAACGTCCCCTGTGTCATACGCTGCCTTAACACCAAGAACCACAGCTGAATGGCTCAGCATGCACAGACAAACCCAGGATTAAGCAGCCAGTGGAATCGATGCTGGCTTGGTGTGGCACGGTCTCCTTCATGACATGTAAGGGAGGATCACCCCATGATGAAGCCAGCCAGGTTCTGCAGTCACATCACCCATGGCTCTACTGCTGTCTAGGAATGGAACCTGGATAAAACATTTACACTGTCATAGCCCTTGGCAGTTGTTTCTGGAAAATACTGATGATAGCCAAATGATAGGGTCATCCCAAAGGTCAAACCACACAATCTAGTCACAATATTTAGCCCAGTTTAGGCGTATAATCAGTGCTCAAATAAATAGTCTCAAAAGCAAAGTTATAAATAGTCTCAAAAGCATAATTATAAATTAGTATTGTTGACATCATTACTAATAAATATTCTATTGGTTTTGTGTTCCATCACTAAGTCATGTCCAACTCTTTGCAACCCCATGGACTGCAGCACACCACACTTCCCTGTCCTTCATTATCTTCCAGAGTGTTCTCAAGCTAATGTCCATTGAAACAGTGATGCCATCCCACCATCTCATCCTCTGTCACCTTCTCCTTCTACCCTCAATCTTTCCCAGCATCAGGATCTTTCCTATGTGTCTTTAATTTTATACCAGTTCAGTTGATACAGTAAGGTTATTTTCAGTATTGGTGAATCTGTGTGTCTACACTATTGTGTGTCAATTGTGCTAGGGGAAAAGAAGAACAAGATGAAATTTGACCTGTGTTGGAGAGTTAATTAAAAATAAAAACTTCCTCCAACTTTAAATCCTCTTCATTAATGTAGAAAAGTTTTGTTTGAATAAGCTTTAAATCAGATTATGTATGATATGCATCTCAGAAATCCCNGGAAAAGAAGAACAAGATGAAATTTGACCTGTGTTGGAGAGTTAATTAAAAATAAAAACTTCCTCCAACTTTAAATCCTCTTCATTAATGTAGAAAAGTTTTGTTTGAATAAGCTTTAAATCAGATTATGTATGATATGCATCTCAGAAATCCCCTAAAGAGATTATAAGGACAGAAAGACATCTCATCTTTTTATGTAGCTGAGCAGATAGTCATTTGCGTACATATTAATTATCTTGATCCAAAGGAAAAATAAATTGTCTTCTATCTTTGCAACAAACAAGAAGTTACAACTTGGAGCCTGGCATCTAGGCTAAACTCCAAAAGAGACAGACAGGGTACTTTATGTTCCCATTTCAAAAAGATAGTTCCAAGGTCCTCAAGACATTCCTGGGAAACAAAGCTGTCTGGAGGTTATTCACGTTTTCAAAAGTTTTGCATCTGTCTCTAAGAGACAAAAAAAGGATTTACAATTGCAAATTTCCTAAAAGGAAACTCTCTAGGAAAAAGAAAGGGAAGGAGACAGTTATATTTTTTGGCATGAGGGAATTCATTTATTTCTTGAGATTTATATTTACCCTTGCATCTTCTTGGGGGCTTCCCTGGTCTCTCAGATGATAAAGAATCTGCCTGTAATGCAGGACCCCTGGGTTCTATCTCTGGTTTGGGAAGATACCCTGGAGTAGGAAATGGCAGTCCACTCCAGTATTCTTGCTTGGGATATCTCATGCACAGAGGAGCCTGGTTAGCTATGGCCCATGGTGGTCCATGACGTTGCAAAGAGACAGACAGGACTGAGTTACACTTTCACTTCATTCACTTTCTTTCACTTGCATCTTCTAGATATTTTCCAAGAAGAATAAAAAAATAACATGTTACCAAATTATTAAGAATAGAGGAGTTAAGGGAAGAGAAATTGAAACCAATGGTTTCAATGTTATAAAGCTATGGAAATTTTGTACAAATTCAGTAAGTGAATTTTAATTCAGTTACTCTGAGTTATATCTATTGAAATAGGATTGTTGCATGTTGCAGTCTTTTTTACAGACCGGGGCCTGGTGAATTGGAGTCGATGAAAAGAAAACCAATAAAGCCCTAGATTAGGGTTTGTACCACTCATGAAGGCATGGGGCATCCTCTCGAGGAGGTCTTGAAAGCCTGGGCAGGAAAGTGAGCTTGGCAGGCCTCCACGCTCCAAAGAACTAGCCAGAGAGGGAAAGAAGGATATGGGGGACCCAAGTCTCTAGTGGAACAAGGGTGCTTTATTCATGTTTGTGTGAGCTTATATATTGTTATACAAGNCCACTCATGAAGGCATGGGGCATCCTCTCGAGGAGGTCTTGAAAGCCTGGGCAGGAAAGTGAGCTTGGCAGGCCTCCACGCTCCAAAGAACTAGCCAGAGAGGGAAAGAAGGATATGGGGGACCCAAGTCTCTAGTGGAACAAGGGTGCTTTATTCATGTTTGTGTGAGCTTATATATTGTTATACAAGGAGGCTTTAGGTAAAAAATAAAGTTAGGCAAAGAACAAAAACCCAGATGTATAACAACCATTACCAAGGGAATAACAAGAAATAACAATTGTCACAAGGCCAGAAGACAATCCATATCTTGAGTAAGAGCATCATGACTAAACAGTTTTACCTTAGGGTAAAAGGTTACTGAAGGAAATTCACGTATGTGCTCTGCCCCATGACCTCAGTCCTGGGAACAGTGTGCCGCTCCACTCGTTCCTGTCTACAAGGAACTGATAAGGAACAGAGGGTTCATGAGAAACAGGAAACAACATGCACGAATCCTAAAGTCCCCTGAAAGTTGCCTAGAAACATTTTAGACTGCTTCCCTCGTAGCTCAGTCAGTAAAGAATCCAACTTCAGTGCGAGAGACCAGGCTTTGATTCTTGGGTTGGGAAGATCCCCTGGAGAAGGAAATGGCAACCCACTCCAGTATTCTTGCCTGGAGAATCCCGTGGAGAGAGGAGCCTGGCAGGCTACAGTCCACGAGGGTCTCAAGAGTCATACATGACTCTAGCTACTAAACCACCACCACCACTACCATGGGTGGAATTGTTTCTCTGCCCCACCAAAAATGTGCTGGACTCAGCCTCCACTACTTCAGAAGGTGAAATTCTCTCAAGAGAGGGTTTTACCGAGGGAAGCAAGATAAAGAAGGCCTTCGGGGCCTAATCCAGAATGATTGGCATCCTTATTAAAAGTGAAATTCAGACCCAGGGACGGATACTTGTAAATGGAAGATAGACATCCACAAGCCAAGAGGGGAGACCTGGAACAAATCCATCACTGAGTCCTCAGAAAGAACCAAAGCTGGAAACACCTTCATTTCAAACTCTGAGCTTTCATAACTGAGAGGAAATAAATTTCAGTTGTTTTAGCACTGTGTTTATGACACTTCCTTATGGCAGTGCTGACAGTCTAACACATATGCCATCACTGATAATGGTAACTGTTCATTTCTAGCTGGTGCTTTTTATCACTGAACTGTTTGGAGGAGGTCACCATTAACCCCACCATAGAGCCACCAGAACTTACCCAGGATGGGGGAAACAGAATCTTGGAGGGCACAAA
>SJYX01015431.1:216740-233334 GCA_006410675.1 Oreotragus oreotragus
TGGTGATGGACAGGGAGGCCTGGCTTGCTGCGGTTCAGGGGTTAACAAAGAGTCGGACACAACTGAGCAACTGAACTGAACTGAACTGAAGAACCACATGTGGCCCCAGGCTCATAGGAAATCCTACCTGTTTCTGTAGTAAGACAGCTCATGAGAGCCACCTATCTAGATGGTTCAAATAAACCTTGTTGAATTCAAGGCTAATAAGTCAGTGACTGCATTGTGATGTAATGGGCACAGATACCAAGGGGGCACCACTTGCATATCCTTCCTCCTCCCTACATTTCAAGTCAGGATGTCCTTATACTCGGGACAGTCTTCTCAACTAGTAGATATGATAGATGTGGTGGAGTAACTCCTCTTTCTCCCTGACAGGGTTGATGCTGAGCCCAGCCTCATCTGTCTGTCCAGGGAAAGCCCAAGGGTCTAGTTGCTCTAGTACCATCATTACAACGAGCAGCGGCAGCTGCCCTGTTTATCTCCAAGACCCCCTCTGTCAACAGTATGCCCTCCCACCCATTCCTAAAAAGATCGACCCAGAGCCATCCCTTCCCCTGAGATCTCTCAAATTTGCTGCATTGGAGACTGGAGCCCTCTTCCATTGCCTCAGAGTGAGAACTGATGTTTTCATTTGCTTTTCTATGTCGGTCATTCCTGGTAAGGGGAAGCTGGCAAAAAGAGAAAGAAGCATCTTTGAGGTGACCCCTTAAGTACAAGGTGAAGTTTCATCCTTAAGAAATTTGTTCCAGTCTTACACAAACATTTGCTCTTAGGTCTTTGCTTATTAATGGGCAATAATAGCAACTGAATTTTTCAAACGAAAACCTCATACACCATTATACACACAAACACATGCTTTTTCACGTTTATTTTTTTAAACTGTGGTAAAAGTCATATAAAGTGTGCTATTTTAAGCATATTTAACTGTACAGTTCAGGAACACTAAGTACATTCATGTTGTTCTGCAACACTCACTGTCATCCGTCTCTGGGATTTTTCACCTTCCTAAACTGAACCTGTATCCCCTTTAAAGACTAACTCCCCATACCTCTCTTACCCCTACTCCTTGACTCCTGGCATCTACCAGAGTCCTTTCTGACTCTNTGCTTCTAACTATTGCTTCTTGATCTGCATACAGATTTCTTAGGAAGCAGGTAAGGTGGTCTGGTATTTCTATTTCTTGAAGAATTTTCCACAGTTTATTGTGATCCACACAGTCAAAGACTTTGGCATAGTCAGTAAAGCAGAAGTAGATGTCTTTCTGGAACTCTCTTGCTGTTTCTGTGATCCATCATATGTTGGCAATTTGATCTCTGGTTCCTCTGCCTTTTCTAAATCCAGCTTGGACATTTGGAGGTACTTGGTTCACGTACTATTGAAGCCTCGTTTGGCGAATTTTGAGCATTGTTTGACTAGAGTGTGAGATGAGTACAATTGTGCAGTAGTTTGAACATTCTTTGGCATTGCCTTTCTTTGGGATTTGGATGAAAACTGACCTTTTAAGTCCTGTGGTCACTGCCAAGTTTTCCACATTTGCAAATTTGCTGGTATACTGGGTGCAGCATCATCTCTTAGGATCTGAAATAGCTCAACTGGAATTCCATTGTCTGCACTAGCTTTGCTTGTAGTGATGCTTTGTAAAGTCTGCTTTACTTCACATTTCAGGATATCTGGCTCTAGGTGAGTGATCATACCATCATGGTTATATGGGTCATTAAGATCTTTTTGTATAGTTCTTCTATGTATTCTTTTCACTTCTTAATATCTGCTGCTTCTGTTAGGTCCCTACCATTTCTGTCTTTTATGACAGAGAAAATATATGGCTGGCATTACTTGAAAGGCAGATTGACAAATTAAAACTCAAATGACAGAAAGCTAGAATCCACTGGTTGTGATCACTCCTACCTGCCTGTGTTCTGTGTCCTCACATATGAGAATATTCAAACTCTGATATTCTAGATATTATAGTATATTATGTGGCTTTAGGGATTTTTCCAAATTTGATGAAATAATGATATTGTGTTTGTTCTTTTTATTAACATTACTTCAAATCCTGTTAAGAAATATGTACAAAGGTAAATAAATGTTTGATGTATGAAAGGATCCAGCTTTCTTAACCATTGGTTATTTTAATGAAGAAAACATGGTTATGAAAGGGGCTTCCCAGGTGGCTCAATGCTAAAGAATCCTGCCAGTGCAGGAGATGTGGGTTTGCTTCCTGGGTTGGGAAGATCCCCTAGAGGAGGAAATGGAAACCCACTCCTGTACTCTTGCCTGGGTAATCCCATGGACAGAGGAGCCCAGCGGACTCCAGGCCAGGGGGGCTGCAAAAGAGTCAGACACGACTGAGCATGCATGCACATTTATGAAAAGTAAAGGGACGTTAACAGTACAGTTACAGGTGAAGTCATGGTGCATTCACAGCTAAGACGCACACGACAAAAATTACTTTCTTCAACTAAGCAGAAAAGCATCAGATAGAGGGTGCTCACAAATTATTCTTTTTCAAATTTCTGAACAGAAAGAAAGAGAACGAGGTTCTAACTTGGCCTTCATATTCCGACTGCCTTTTGCTGCTGGGAGGGTGTTCAGTATCAGCATGTTGGACACACTTCTTTATCAGGTACTCAGTGTTTCCTGTTGCTCTCTAAAGCGTTTATTTTCTATTTTGTTTGGATTCTATCAAACGAATGATACAGCTAGTGTTTCTCATGTAACTGTCAGCTTAAATTGGCTCTGGAAGTCACCCAATATTTTATTTCATGTATTTAATGAATGATCTAAATGTGCCTATGAAAGACATCGTAAGAAAAAAATTATTTTTCAGAATAATCTATGAAATGATATTAGGCATTCTTTGACACAATGTTTCATGTGACATTTGAATTCATTTACATATTCCTTTACATATATATCTAGACTATAAATAAAAGTTAAGAAAAAATTACTAGGTTAAGAAAAAGACACCTTTCTTTCTAATGCACATTTTTAAAAAATGATACCAAATAATGTCAATAAACGGACAAATCAAGGATATTTTCAACTTCTGATAATTTTGCCAACTTTAGAAATATGTAAGGAAAATTTTACAGCCTCTAAGAACCATTCAGTTTGTTTATGAATGCCAGAGTTTCACATTATCATTTCATCATTGCTAAGTTCACAGGGATTTTATTTTATACAAATACACTAATTTTTTTTAACTCTGCCAGAAGCTGAACAGCAGCAATATTTCATATTCTTTGATTCAAGTATTCAGATAATTTTTAAATATATCCATGAAGGAAACAAAAAGATATTCATAGTCTTTAAACAAAAATCAACAACAAAAAAACTAGTTGAAATATTTGATTCTAAATTTTAGTCATTACAAACTTTTAAAAAATATACTCTTTTGTTCAGCTTATAGTTTTTGTTATTAAAAATATAGAATTGTTTTCCTTATGTCCAATACCATGCATAAAATTTAAACATATCATGATATCCTAGAAAATAATAATTTCTCATATTTTTTGAGGATAGCTTAACTGTACATGTGTATTTAGCACACTGACAAGATCGATTTTTATCTTTTTTTTAGTGGAGGCTTAATGATTGGAGAAGGAAATGGCTCCAAACCCACTCCAGTATTCTTGCCTGGAGAATCCCAGGGACAGAGTCAAGCAGGCTACAGTCCATGGGGCCGCAGAGTCAGACACAATTTAGCGACTAAACTACCACCACCTACAGTGGGCTTCCCCGGTCGCTCAGACTGCTAAGAATCTGCCTGCTAATGCAGGAGACCCAGGTTTAATTCTTGGGTCGGAAAGACCCCCTAGAGAAGGGAATGGCAATACACTTCAGTATTCTTGCCTGGAGAATTCCACAGACCGGGGAGCCTGGTGGGCTATATAGTCCATGGGGTCACAGAGTCAGACACAACTGTGTGACCAACACTTTCACTTTCAGTGGTATGACAGTGCTTCCCTGGTGGCTCAGTGGTAAAGAATCTGCCTGCCAGTGCTGAAAACGCAGGTTCAATCCCTGGGCCAGGAACATCCCCTGAGGAGGAAGTGGCAACCCACTCCAGTATTTTGCCTGGGAAATCCCATGGGCGGAGGAGCCTGGCTGACTACAGTCCATCAGGTCGCAAAAGAGTCCGGCGTGACTTTAGTCACTAAACAGCAGCAACGCCATGATAGCTGTTAATACAACCTGTAAGATGTGATAACATATTCACACTCTAAGCTATTCTGTTTTTCATACACACGATAAACGCATATTTTATTTCTGTTGCAGTCATTTGTGAAGGACTATATGATTTCTATTACCAGACTTCTGTTGGGATTGGACACTACACCAGGATCGGGGTTTCTTTGCTCTGTAAGTTACTGCTGTCTGAAGTGGAAGATGATTCTGGCGGGCAGTTCTTAAATCCATCTATCATGCTCTTTGGCTGACTCCTCTATATAATTTATTTGTTCATTTTTCTAACATGTGCTCAAAGCATAGTATCCTGGTTTTTTTAATTAATTAAAAAATGTTTAGGGAAAACATTGTTTAAATTAATAATCTTGCAGATAGCCATTCGGAGCAAAATTCACAAGGTTGTTTTTTTTTTTCCCCCCTAGCTGGCATTTGAGATGAACAGTTTCTGACATAGGATGTCATACTGCCAAGGGAAACGCTGATCATGTTGTTTAACGTCTGGTTTTTGTTTTTCTTTCTTATCTTTGGCCACGCCCCACAGCTTGAGGGATCTTCGTTCCCTGACCGGGCCTCCTGTAGGGGAAGCATGAAATCCTAACCACTGGACCACCAGGGAATTCTCTAATCTCTCTGTTTTATAAAAGAGTGGCAATGGCACCCCACCCCAGTACTCTTGCCTGGAAAATCCAATGGACAGAGTAGCCTAGTGGGCTGCAGTCCATGGGTTCTCTAACAGTCGGACAGACTGAGCAACTTCACTTTCACTTTTCTCTTTCATGCATTGGAGAAGGAAATGGCTCCAAACCCACTCCAGTATTCTTGCCTGGAGAATCCCAGGGATGGGGGAGCCTGGTGGGCTGCCGTCTATGGGGTCACACAGAGTCGGACACGACTGAAGTGACTTAGCAGTAGCAGTGCTATGTCCAAGTGTATTTCATTAAGTGACTTATTAACAATTGAAATTCGTGATTAGCAGAGAGGAAGCAGCACTTACGCCTCCTGTCCGGGAGTCCTGTACTCCTTCTATTGCACGCCTTTCTCAGTCGGGATGCCATAGAGCTTTGGATGGACTATTCCTGTTTGTGCTGGAGTGTCCTTTACACTTCAGGATTTGTAGCATCAGCAGGCCCTGTCCACTGAGTCCCAGTAGCATCCTCTGGTTATCACAACATTCAAACAAGTCTTTACATACAGTTTCCAACAATTCCCAGTCAGTTACCAGTGATGTCACCCACTGAGATGGAACTAACGCAATGCCATGCTGCCACAAATTGAGCAGTGGGTTTCTTAAGTTTGAGTTAACCTGAGGGATAAGGTTTAGATGGCAATATATGGGTAAGCACTTAAGAAATGTTGCTTTGAGATTTTAAAATATCAATGAAATCTACTTTTAAGGAATGAAAAATAACCATTGAGTTTTTTTATTTCTTAAAAATTTGGTATGTAAATAATCCAATTATATTTATTACAGATGAAGATCACGGAGGATGACCTATGGATTAGGACTTATGCCAGACTTTATCAGAAATTATGTTCCTCTACTGGAGATGTTCCCATTGGTATCTACCGGACGGAATCTCAAAAGCTTACTACATCTGAGGTTTGCAAATATCCACATATGCCTGTCTTAATGTTTAATCTGACTGAAAACTGCGATTCCTAAACCTAGAAACTTACTTCTGAAATATTGGCCATTAAATTATGTCAGGAATTTCATAAAGTACTTTTGGCAAAAGTGATATTCTGGCGTTTGGACTCTGAATGCTTTTTGTAGGTTTTCAGGAAGTAAACTAATTCTAAGTAACCTTTTGACACATAAGAAAATTTCTCAGGGCAAGCAATCTAGTTTTTAATGTAATCTTAAACTCCAGTATATTAGCATTTGGAAAGAAGGAAACAGAGATAAGTTAGGGAGCATGAAAGTCACATTTTTTCAAACTCTAGGTTGAGAACTACTTTGGAGCCAAGGGAAAAAACCCCAGGAGCAGTGCCAGACCCTGGCTCAATAATCATAATAGCAAACTAGAGCTTATTAAAAATGGAACAAAATTTACAGTGCCTGCATACGACTGAAAACATCTCTATTTTAATTTGGCCACACTGTCTAATTATAAATTATAGTTTATATTCTTGAAATATTTCTCTTCTTCAGATACCTCAAAGTTATTCAAAGATTTTTTTAATCACTTCTTTCTTTGGTCTTATGTGAAACAGAACCTCAACTATGAGACTTAGATTAATTGCATGCATTTTAATAGTCGTGTAATCATTACATCAGCTTGTGATTAAAATCAATGAATCTGTGTGTGGAAAAGAAGAACTTTATAAGAAGCATAAGGATAATGGAGTAGATTCTTATTTTCTTGTTACAATTTATAGTTTGACATTTAAGTAAGTGATATTGAGGCCAGAAGAAAATAGTTTCATTTTTCTGAGATGCTCTTTGCTGGTTTCACTGCAGCTTCAGAGGTGCTAAAAGATGTTTTACTGCCATTTTTGCAGCCGAATCTGAGTTTTTCACTGGCTGAGGTCCCCGTGGTTCACACCACAAAGAGCAGGACCAAACTGGAAAAAATCAGGAATGACTGATGGTAAAAAACATACCAGACAGTTAAATATGTAAGACAGCTTGGCAGATATGCCTAAAAGTTTAACAATATTGCATCCAAAAAATATTATTTGATTAACGGTTAAGAGAAAAAAGGGGCTTTCACACCGAAGCAACTAACCATGTCTTACTCAAGCTTGATAAAGACAAAGAAGATTTCCACATAGCAGAATACTATTCCTGTTTTTATCTTGTAATATGGATTTTGTAAACTTGAAAATAGTTAATCCTTCCATTGGTCAAGTTCATATCCATGTTTGTCATTTTGTATTAAGAGTCTTTGTTGTATGCTGTTAACAGTGTAGATAAGGAAAAGATAATTGAATATTCATCTGTCATCAAGGAGCATTTAACATTACATCTCAGTCAGTTCTTCCCATCACAAATCAGCAAAATATTTATAAATCCTCAAACCTCCAGCTTATATTAAAAGCACACATCCTTGGAAAAAATAAAAGAATTCTAAGCTAAATGAAGATAATATCTGCTGCCTTCCTATACTGAGTTCAGTTCATCTTTTGGAACACATATTTCAGTTTAAATTTATATACTACCTATTACAGAAAAAAAAGATGCAGTTTAAAGATTACAATAAACTTCAAGTACTTTTACAGTAAAATATATTAGTAAGGGCAAGAAATTAATGTTACTTTACATCTAAAATAACCTGACTGCTATAGTTGAAAAGGAATTCTGCTTTTATTTTTCTGGCAAATAAGGCAAAAATAAAACTGTTGAGATATATAATTGTAGTTTGATACACAAAAAGATGTAAGTTCATCTATAGAAAGATTTGTTTTTCCTGATCATTGTTAACAGAGTGAGTATATTATATGTTTCCTTATATGAGATTTAATATTTAGAGATATCTAAGAGATAGATAACATGATGAACATTATCTCGCTTTATAGTTTTGCAAGATGCTGAAGTACCAAAAAAGGTGGTACCCAATAAAATCTCATTTTATAAAATCAGGCTCATTCCTGTCTGACTTTTTGCGACCCATGGACTGGAGCCCGCCAGGCTCCTCTGTCCATGGGATCCTCCAGGCCACAATACTGGAGAGGGTAGCCATTCCCTTCTCCAGAGGATCTTCCCAACCCAGGGATTGAATCCAGGTCTCCTGCATTGCAGGCTGATTCTTTGCCATTTTAACCACCAGGAAAGCCTCCAAATTACGTTAATATAAATATTTTAGTAAGGCTTAAGATAAAAAAGTTTTGAAACTGGAGCTGCTCTTTCTCTACCATTTCATCATCAGTGTTATTCCATTGGGCCAAGTGTTAAGAATCTGGAGACAAACAGTTCCAACAAGCCTATATTCATATATTTTTAATGTGTTTCTTAATAGTTGTAACAATAGTGACAATCCTAAACAGTGAGTTAGACTTGAATTATATTACAACAAAAATTATAATTGAAAAATTCATTTCTGCCTTTTGAAGGATGAAGCTCATATTATTCTGTAAAACTGAAGGACAAGATAACATGATTTTTATAACCCCTAAATGTTTAGGGCTTATATATTGACTGGGCAGATCAGCTTTTAACCTTTATAATATATTTGAAAACTCAGAATATTTCTATAATTTACTTGAATGTATATGTAGGGGTGAAAAATAATCTTATAGTATCTAAAATTTAAAAAAAAAGTACAACTATTAATACCAATAATGATTATTGAATATCAATAATGATGTCAGTTTCCTCTCATGAATATAATCCTTTATATCTTATCAACTTTTTAATTTTCTATTAACACCACATTAACTTTTCATCAAATCATAGAAAGATGATTTTAGAAAAAACTTAACAACAACTTTTTGGCAAGTTTTAAAAATATTAGCTTACTCTTTACCTAATTTTATTCAAAAGTGCTATGATAAGTAATCAAACACATAATTAGATGATAAATGTTAGATGGTATCTGTCGTATATTGTCCTGTTGCTGATTGTTTTGTGAATGTATCGTTTAGTCGTCGTTTAAACTGGAATTTGTGTGTTTCTTTTCCCTCCTGTTGTGTCAGTGTCGATAAATAGCATCACAAGTAAGTATTTAGTTTGTCTCCCTTTCTTCAAGTGGTCTAATGTAATGAGTCATTGAAAACAATATTAAAGGTTAAACTCAGTAGTTCAGATTTTAAAAGAAAACAAGCTGAAATGGTTTAATATGCTCTCGTTAGTGTATCTATATTTCCCTAATATGATAGCAAATTAATATTACCTATTTGTCTTCAAATTATGTTTATGTATTGATCCAATCCCACATTTTACTGCATGATGTCATTACCAGCTAGTCACTTACTGGATGTAGATTATCTGTCCTCGAGGGATGTGCCACCTTCTGTGCAGTCAGCTAGGAGTGAAAAGGAATGGGGATCTTGACATAAAATACACCTTTAGTTTGCTTCTTAAAGTAGCCTGGACCCCTGAGGAACAGTTATGGGAACAATAGGACCTGAGATGGATTCCTTCTTATGCATTTATATTCCTGAAACCTCAATTTCTCTTTATGTGATTTGCATTTTTTAATTTTATTTTCCACTTTCTTCATGTAGATCATGTTAAATGATTGTCATTAGGCAATCCACTCCAGGACTATTGCCTAGAAAATCCCATGGACAGAAGAGCCTAGTAGGCTACAGTCCATTCCACTCCAGTGTTCTTGCCTGGAGAATCCCAGGGACGGGGGAGCCTGGTGGGCTGCCGTCTATGGAGTTACACAGAGTCAGACACAACTGAAGTGACTTAGCAGCAGCAGCAGCAGCAGCAGCAGCTCTGTTATATTCTTAAATACTCTAATTTTTTTCTATATATTGATTCCTTTGGAATTTACAAGGTATGTACTAAAGAAGCTTCTCTTTGGGCTGTAAGAATGTTTTAGCTGCTTTCTGACATTTTTCACATGATGGTACATAGACAATGGCTGCCTGCAGGTGATGCTAATTGAAATTCTAGTTTAATGCAGAATATAGTGCTGGGTTGGGGGAGCTTATCTTAGAGTTTTTATGGTTTACTTATTAGAGTATCTTTTGTAATGCTTTGAAAAGTTACTAATGAGTTTAAGCATATATTTCTAAATTTTTTCATTTGTACCAGTATTTGACTTGACCTGATTGACAAGTTTTCATTTTATTTATAATGCACTGGCAGACATTATTTCAGGAAGCATTTTAGGAACATGTCACAAGCCAAATTGGTTCCTTTGCCTCTCCTAAAGGCATTTCTCAAGTGTGAATCCAGACCTGGTCCAGTGGTAGAAACACTAGTTAGTGGTCACACCATGTCCCTAAAAGGAGTTTGCATTTGGCTAAAATTTATAGCTTCATGTTTGGAAGTGGAGTTAATTTTTTTGAATGTAGATTTTTGGCTCTGTTGTAGTTTTCCATGTCGATTCATATGTTTTGCACTTTTAATTCAGATGTCAAGCTTTACTATCTCCTCTTTTCTCTAACTTACTATTATAGATTCAGAAAGTCAAAGGTTTGGCTCATTTCTGAATTTTTGTAGCCAATTGGAAGTTGACTTGTAGCTTTCTTCCTGTAATTGCTTTCTTTCTCATAGTTACTATTCTAGGTCTTAAAGTCTTCCAGTTATTTCCCTATGTAAACTAAGCTTCTTCCCTCTAGTTTGCTGTGTTTTCCAATATAAGCATTGCCTCAAAATCCTTTTATGAAGAAAAAGCTCTAACTGCGCTTTCGATATTAAAATATATTTATCCTTGTAATTCTATTTTTTTTCTTCCACAATTTTGTTCTTTCCTTTTTTTTTTTTTTTTTTTTTTTTTTTTTTTATANTGCGCTTTCGATATTAAAATATATTTATCCTAGTAATTCTATTTTTTTTCTTCCACAATTTTGTTCTTTCCTTTTTTTTTTTTTTTTTGCTTCTCTCTCTAAACCCTCAACTATGTTCAGATTTCCTCAAACCTTAAGAAATGTTCCCCTCTTATTCTATTTTTATTTCATTCTTGCTGTTAAACTCTCAGAAGCATTTAAATATGGTGTCCATTCTATTCCTTATCCATGTCTCTCAGTTTTTCCTCATTCCTTGATAGAGTCTGTTCTTACTAAAAATCTCTTTTAGCCAAAATCACTGGCATTTTATTTTAGTTGTAATTTGTTTAAAGATTATAGAAGCTTTAACTGGGTTTATTGTCTCTTACATGTCAAAATTCTCTTGTCAGTTTTCATTTTATGAATAACTCTTATTTATCCTGGTTTGTTTCTTTTCTTCCTCTTTGTTCTGTTCGGTTTCTGCCTATAACAACTCATTTTATTAAAAAAAATATTTTAAGTCTTTATTGAATTTGTTATAATATTGCTTCCATTTTACGTTTTGTTTTTTTGGCCCCAAGGCATGTGAGATCTTAGCTCCAGGACCAAGAATCGATTCCACATCCCCCCATTGGAAGACAAAATCTCAACCTCTGGACCACCTAGGAAGTCCCAATACCAACTCATTTTAGATGCTGATACTGTGATCTTCCATCTGAAAGTTTGTCTCTAATTTCCTGTCTTGAGATTGACTCTATAACTCAGGACCTCAAGGAGAGGCAGGGATTTACCTCCTATCCTAGGACGTACCTTTGTCTTTGAATTCCAGGAAGTACACCATGATTTAAGTGTGGCCTAAGCTTCACTGCAGATTGTCCCCCCGAGAGTGTTAATCTTGATCTCTGCCCAATGCTGAACACTTTTTTATTTAATCCACACAGCAAGGTAACATGGCAGATGATTTTACTTCCATTTGTAAATGAGCAGAGGCTGAGACACTTAACTTGATAAAATAAAAACTTAGGAAGCCGCAGGCCTATATTTGAACTTAATCAAATTCTGACACCAAAGCCTCTCTCTCTATTTTAATCATTAGATTTCACTGAAGAAGCCTCTGCCAATTTCTGGCTACTTCTCTCTTTTCCACCACCTGCTTTGAGATGCCAAAGTACTTTGTTTGAGTCTCAACATGGGAACTGACACTTGAAACCCAAACCAGGCATTTGTCAAAACTATGTGTATAGACTTTCCTCTTTTTCTGCACATGACCTTGGAGAACTCATTGACTCTTTAGGTTTCAGTGATTACTCTGAGGTTAATGGAGGGCACATTTGTGTTTTATGAGCTTGGTGTTCTAATTCCTAAACATGAAGAACAAGATGATTATCTGCCAGATCCTCCCTGCCTTATCTCCCAGAATTAGACATTTCCTTAGCCTAGGTGCTTGGAATGAGTCAGCAAACATCCAAGAAAGATTTCTCAGAAAGTGGATGTGAGCTTTTCATGCCTATTCTTGGATTTAATAATGACTTATTGGTGGATATGCTGTATCCGAATTCTCTTCCTTCAAGATCTTGCATAATATATACAGATAAATGATTGTTTTCTTTTCATGATGCATATATAGTGGATTTTTTAAATCAATTTATTTTTTATTGAAGGATAATTGCTTTACAGAATTTTGCTGTTTTCTGTCAAACCTCAACATGAATCAGCCATAGGTATACATATATCCCCTCCCTTTTGAACCTCCCTCCCATCTCCCACCCCATCCCACCCCTATAGGTTGATACAGAGCCCCTGTTTAAGTTTCCTGACTATAGCAAATTCCCGTTGGCTATCTATTTTACATATGGTAATGTAAGTTTCCATACTAATGTTACTCTTGCCATACATCTCATCCTCTCCTCCCCTCTCCTGATGTCCATAAGTCTGTTTTCTGTGTCTGTTTCTCCATTGTTGCCCTGTAAATAAATTCTTCAGTACCATTTTTTTAGATTCTGTATATATATATGTTAGAATATCATGTTGGTGGGAATGTAAATTGGTAAAGCTGCTATGGAAGATGTTATGGAGATTCCTCAAAAAACTAGGAATAAAACCACCATATGACACAGCAGTCCCACTCCTAGGCCTATACCCTGAGGAAAGCAAAACTGAAAGAGACACTTGTATCCCATTGTTCATTACAACACTATTTACAATAGCTAGAACATGGAAGCAACCTAGATGTCCATCAACAGATGAATGGATAAAGAAGTTGTGATATATATACACGATGGGATATTACTCAGCCATAAAAATGAATGCATCTGAGTCAGTTCTAATTAGGTGGATGAACCTAGAACTTATTATATATAGTGGATTTTTGATGTCTGCCATACCAAGTCATTTTCTTGTTGCTGGATTTTAGACTCTTCTGTGTTTTACCCATTATTTACATTCTTTCTGTCCCTGTTCCTAGAAGAATCAGTTATCCGATTATTTTTCCTGACCAAATAAGCACTGGACTTGGGACCACATAATCTATGTTTAAAGTTGGCTCCTGCTTTTACTAGCTGTGTGTGAACTTGGGCTGTTCTCCACATGTAGCAGAGTGGAAATTAAGTCAGAAATTTATTATCACTTCATTAATTAGAAAAAATCAGAAATGTGTTAAGTGAATTGTTCATAGTTAGTGGCAAGTACTTCTATATGGCATGGTACATGGACTAACATAGATCTTTTTCCATCGTTTTTTACTGCCACATTATTTTTTAGTGGAGGACACTGCTTCAGAAAATGTTTATGTCAATATGCTTAAATTTATAAATAAAATAATAGTAAGTATTCCAGTGATTTGGATAAATGCCTTATAATATTTTCAAATATAGATATATTCACTAACTTGAAATGTGTTTTAATTCATACACATACACACACCATGAGTCTGAGCTAATCTATAATTTTCTTTCACTTTTCTCTTATAAAATTTTACTCTTAAATACTTTTATTTATTTTATTATTCCTTTTTCTAATATTTCCTAGCTGTACTAATTCTTGTCTTATTTATTTTCAACCCTAGGAAAGCATTTCTTACTTCCATTACTTTAACTTAAGCATCTCACTATACAGATGGCTAACAAACACTTGAAAAGATGCTCAACATTGCTTATTATTAGAGAAATGCAGATCTAAACTACAATGAGATATCACCTCACAGCAGTCAGAATGGCCATCGTCCAAGTCTACAAACAATAAATGCTGGAGAGGGTGTGGAGAAAAGGGAACACTGTTGCACTTTTGGTGGGAATGTAAATTGATACAGCCACTATTGAAGACGATATGGAGATTCCTTAAAAAACTAGGAATAAAACCACCATATGACCCAAAAATCCCACTCCTAGGCGTAAATCCTGAGGAAACCAAAACTGAAAAAGACACAGGTATCCCTTGTTCATTACAGCACTATTTATAATAGCCAGAACATGGAAGCAACCTAGATGTCCATCAACAGATGAGTGGATAAAGAAGTTGTTGTACATATACACAATGGGATATTACTCAGTCATAAAAAGGGATGCATTTCAGTCAATTCTGATGAGGTAGATGAACCTAGAACCTATTATACAGAGTGAAGTGAGTCAGAAAGAGGAAGATAAATGTCATATTCTAATGCATATGTACAGAATCTAGAAAAAAATGGTACTGAAGAATTTATTTAGAGGGCAACAGTGGAGAAACAGACATAGAGAATAGAATTATGGACATGGGGAGAGGGGAGAAGAGGGTAAGATGTATGGAAAGAGTAATGGTGGAAACTTACATTACCATATGTAAAATAGATAGCTAACGGGAATTTGCTGTATGGCTCAGGAAACTAAACAGGAATTGTATCAATCTAGAGGGGTGGGACGGGGAAGGCAATGGCACCCCACCCCAGTACTCTTGCCTGGAAAATCCAATGGACTAGGCAAGTCCAATGGAGTAGCCTGGTGGGCTGCAGTCCATGGGGTCGCTAACAGTCGGACAGACTGAGCGACTTCACTTTCACTTTTCTCTTTCATGCATTGGAGAAGGAAATGGCAACCCACTCCAGTGTTCTTGCCTGGAGAATCCCAGGGATGGCGGAGCCTGGTGGGCTGCCGTCTATGGGGTCACACAGAGTCGGACACGACTGAAGTGACTTAGCAGCAGCAGCAGCAGCAGCAGCAGCAGCAGCAGCAGCAGAGGGGTGGGATGGTGTGGGAGATGGGAAGGAGGTTCAGAAAGGAGGGGATATATGTACGCCTTTGGCTGATTCATGTTGAGTGACAGAAAACAACAAAATTCTGTAAAATAATTATCCTTAAAAAAAAAACAAAAGGGCTGTACTGGCACACCTAGGAGCAAGACGCTATTTAAATGCATCCAGTCTGCCTGATTTAGCTTCACAGCCCTGGCTTTCTGCTCACTTAGTGCCTTAAACTGCATGGACATCATTCTTTCACTTTGCCCTGCCACAGGAAACAAATTAAGCCTTTACTCACAGCTTCTTGGTGCATGACTGCTGGAGTTTACAAAATCAGAACTGAATATAAAAGTATAAGGTTGATCTGAGTCATTCCAGTTTTCATAAGGGAGTGATAATTTCTAAGCTATAATACACTTGGATCAATAATACTGTTTTATATAGATTCTTTACATAAGAATATGAATATGCATTGAGGCTTAACTTAGGTGCAGTGCCCTATGGATACTTCTCCTTGTGACTCTGGCTATCAGCATCTTTGTTGCTGCAGAGGTACAGGCAGCAGCAGAAGCATTTGTAGGGCCCCAGGGAGCTGTTCTCAGGAGTGTGGATCTCAGCATGGCAACTGCTCTTCTTCCACACAAGTAACCACATCGTCTACCTCTGTGATACCCAGAGTGTCAGCATTGTTCCCTAACACTCTTTGCAACGGAGTTTGATGCCTGCTGTAGACACACCACCAATGGTCATGGGATAAGGATCTTTCCCTGAACTTAGTGCCAGTCATGCCCTTTACTGGAATCTAGACACGCAATTCAATATGAAACACACAGAAGTCTGAGACCTGTGACACAGAGCCCCAGCTCCATCCTCTTGTCCTTAAATGCCAACGATCGAAGCTTCTGACTTAAATTGGTGAAACCCAGACAGAAGCATGAGAGAACTGAACAAATGCAACTTAAAACTGTGCCGCTCAGAGCAAACACTTGACAGTAGGCAGTGATACAACTCAGCAAGTGTNCCCAGCTCCATCCTCTTGTCCTTAAATGCCAACGATCGAAGCTTCTAACTTAAATTGGTGAAACCCAGACAGAAGCATGAGAGAACTGAACAAATGCAACTTAAAACTGTGCCGCTCAGAGCAAACACTTGACAGTAGGCAGTGATACAACTCAGCAAGTGTGCTTATCGGCAGGTGGTACAACCAGTTATCAAGTCAGAGCCAAAAATAATGAGTCTTGGTATGGCCCCCATGGGCTGAATACCCTGCTTGCTGTGCCTGTTGCTACAATTCCGAGTCCTTTATGACTCCCCAAGCTGCAACTTATAGTGCTTACTGAGCCCACATCCATAAATTCTGATCCAACTTAATCTTCCATTATTATCCCAAACCCTTAACATCCATACGTTCTCTTCAGACTTTGCCTGTAAATATTAAAAACTGAAGTAGTTCTTTTGGAGTGTAACTTCCTAAACATTTGATAAAAAGTAAAATGAGTAATATATATGCTGCCTGCTGCTGCTGCTAAGTTGTTTCAGTCGTGTCTGACTCTGTACGACCCCATAGACGGCAGCCCACCAGGCTCCCTTGTCCCTGGGATACTCCAGACAAGAATACTGGAGTGGGTTGCCATTTGCTTCTCCAATGCATGAAAGTGAAAAGTGAAAGTGAAGTCGCTCAGTCATGTCTGACTCTTAGCAAGCCCATGGACTGCAGCCTACCAGGCTCCTCCATCCATGGGATTTACCAGGCAAGAGTACTGGAGTGGGGTGCCATTGCCTTCTCCGATATGCTGCCTAGTGTCTGTATAT
>SJYX01015431.1:236281-269138 GCA_006410675.1 Oreotragus oreotragus
TTCTGTGTATTCTTGCCACCTCTTCTTAATATCTGCTGCTTCTTTTAGGTCCCTACCATTTCTGTCCTTTACCGAGCCATCTTTGCATGAACTGTTCCCTTGGTATCTCTAATTTTCTTGAAGAGATCTCTAGTCTTTTCCATTCTGTTGTTTGCCTCTATTTCTTTGCATTGATCACTGAGGAAGGCTTTCTTATCTCTTCTTGCTATTCTTTGGAAATCTGCATTCAGATGCTTATATATTTCCTTTTCTCCTTTGCTTTTTGCTTCTCTTCTTTTCACATCTATTTGTGAGGCCTCCCCAGACAGCCATTTGCTTTTTTGCATTTCTTTTCCATGGGGATGGTCTTGATCCGTCTCCTGTATAATGTCATGAACCTCCATCCATAGTTCATCAGGCACTCTATCAATCATATCTAGTCCCTTAAATCTACTTCTCACTTCCACTGTATAAATCTTAATACGTATAAATTTGGTATACTTTTTATTATATCCTATTGGAAGGAGGAAAGAAAGGTATGTAAATTTCAAGCAGAGATATAACTATCTCTGTGTTGTGAGTTTAGATTTCTTAAACTTAATCCCCAAATCCTTCTGATTTTTTTTTTCTTTAGTTAACCTGAAATACGAAAAGAGACATTACTTTTGTTGAAATAATGATAAAAATGCCTTGTGAGTCCTATGGGTTTTTATGTAAATCATGATATTCTTTCCTTTGGGGGAATTCAAAAAAGTGGTGAATAGGGAAGCCAGTATTATTTAGCTCATATATGCTTGATATAATTCCTGGTACACATAACTAAGAAAAGCATTCACAAAGATTAAAAGTGTTTTATTTTTTACTTGGAAAATAAGCTAGTCTTCAACTTCTTCCCTAAAGTATTTATTAACTTCTGGTTCTTTGACTTGACTTGTCAGTGCCATTATATGAGCATAATATCTTGAGTATTTGATCTGACAAAAGCACTGTTTTCACATATTTATGGGAAATAAAACTATTACACAGACTTATGACTAGAAAGAGTACTTCAAATAAATTTTAGATTCTGATTCACAAATCTGTGCAAGCCAATTATCTAAATATGAGTGAACTAACATTTTCATTTTTGCTATAAAGTACACGTAAACTGAAACTACTAAACATAGAATGATATTTTTTGCTGATGGCAGATATTACTTGTAGTTTTATGTATTTTACTTTCAGAGAAGAGGATTTTCAGTATATTATCAACCAGGTAAGACTAGAGTAAGTTAAGACATAAAGCCACCCATTGTTGCAAAACCACGGTATTAGAAGTTTTAATACTTACAACCTAATGTCTGTAGCTAAATGGAGGTTTCTATTTTGAATGAAATATTATCCTATTCCAATGAGATTAATGTATACATGCTAAGTATATATAAAATAGATAACAATAACCAACAAGGGCCTTCTGTATAGCATAGAGAACTCTACTTGTATCTTATAACAGCTATAAAGGGAAAGACTCTGAAAAATTATATATAAATAATACATGTATAATTTGTTTAACCTTCATAGCTTCATAAGAAACTATTTCTTTTGTAGATGGAATTACACATATATACATATATACATATATATACAGGCTTCCCTGGTGGCTCAGAGGTTAAAGCGTCTGCCTGCAATGCGGGAGACCTGGGTTCGATCCCTGGGTCGGGAAGTTCCCCTGGAGAAGGAAATGGCAACCCACTCCAGTATTCTTGCCTGGAGAATCCCAAGGACGGAGGAGCCTGGTGGGCTTCAGTTCACGGGGTCACAAAGAGTCGGACACGACTGAGCGACTTCACTTCACTTCACTTACATATATATACATAGCTAATACATATATATAACTGAATCATTGTACTGTACACCTGAAACTACCACATTGTAAATCAATTATAGTCTTTAACTTAAAAAAAAAACAATAAATCAGTCTTAAAAAGAGAGAAGTACTCTCTAAGTATGCAGCAATGAAGTTTTAACAAATTGTTTTCATACCACTCTCTACAGTACTGTTTTGAAACAAATGTGAATGAATATCTGCATTTTTTATTGAATTTAAGTGTGAGACAATTTCGATTTCATAGCTTGCCACTAGGAATTGTGTGTAGGGCATTGACTAAGCCTCCATAATTTATATTCACTTTAAAAGATCTTATTGGATCTGCCTTCTGACCTTACTTAAATTGGTAATTTAAATTCTATTACTTTGGAAGCCAACAGCACATGCATGTTGTAGCTCAAACTTCCATCCACAGACGGCAGACACAGTGGGTTCGTGAACATGGCTCTTATGCACAACAAAATGCAGGAAGTTTCCTTTTGCATGTGAATGCTTTAGAAAATAAGGCTTTCTGGTGTGAATCATGGTTAATTTCATATGACTTCCTGGTATGAAAAGCAACAATTCTGAAACAAGAAACTTTTGTTTATGTTAATATTACCCAGAGAGTGTGGTAGGGTCCACCTGCTCACCACTCAGAAGCAAATAAACAGCCCAGATTGGTGGAAAGGAGAGTTTGCTTTATTTCAAATGCCAGCAACTGGGGAGAGGAGGGTGGTGGACGTCTGTCCAGAGGCCAACTCACCCTCTCCCCCTTACACTGGCAACCGGTGTGGATAGAGCTTTTATACACAGAAGGAGGGGTGACATGCAGAAACAGCACAGTCAGTTCTGATAGTCATCTTCAAATTGTTCAGCATCATCTTGATTGTTTTAGGTACAGTTAATCTTCGGTTCCAGTGGCCATTTGTTCCCATTTCTCTGAGGCCAGTTCTTGGAATTGTGGCAGCTCATGTCCTGGTTACAGTCTGGTCGTCATGTAGTAATTTCTCCACCTGGTGTTTTAGTATATATAAAACAGCTCAATGATAAGGCTCAGAATATTATGTGCAATGCTTGAAAAAGAACTAAAGGTCCTTGACTATGCTTAATGACTACATTATTATTATTTAGTTTCCTTTCACTGTTTTCCTTTGTTTCTGCATTTCTCACTTCTCTGATTAAACTTTTTGACTAAAGTTTCCACAGACACAAGGCAGGCAGAGGTCATGGTGAGGGGGCAACGACCATAAGGTCTTGCTCCATTTCAGTAAGTACCTATAACCAAAGGAAAGCTTCTCACTTTAAAATCAGATTTAGTAGTAAAAGAATAGATCAAAATGGACTTTAGGAATTTTTTCATTGTTTTTCCTTCCTATGAAGAGTAGCCTAATGTAAGTTTTCTTTGTGATTCTAGAATATATTTGTGAAATATTAATACTTATAGCATATTTTCACTTAGAACACTGAAAACAGTTCCCAAAGTGTATCATAATATTTTAACAAAATTATTTATGTGGTAAATAACTAATGCATAAATTAAATAAAATATGCTTTTTGTTTTCCTAGGGATNAGCCTAATGTAAGTTTTCTTTGTGATTCTAGAATATATTTGTGAAATATTAATACTTATAGCATATTTTCACTTAGAACACTGAAAACAGTTCCCAAAGTGTATCATAATATTTTAACAAAATTATTTATGTGGTAAATAACTAATGCATAAATTAAATAAAATATGCTTTTTGTTTTCCTAGGGATCATATGAGCAAATAAAATACTCACATTTTATAAAGTTCATGCTAATGCCCTCTTCAGAAACAGCAATAATTTAAAACCTTAAAAATATTATTTACTCCAAAAATAAACAAACTTTCGTAATTTTTCTAAATTTCATGTGGAGTACCATGAGTAAATTGAGGAAAGTCCATGACTTTGACTTCATTTGAATAACTCTATAAAATATCTAGCTCTTTTTGTTTTGGTTTCAAACAACTCTATGCCAGTTGTTTGGTAACTCTGATACATAAAATGTTAAATTCTTTTTATAAAGAAACTTATACTGGCGTATGCAAGGATATTTTATCTGTTTCATTGTAAGTTTGACAAAACATATTTTCTAACACTTTTAGTAACATAAAATTAGTGTCAGTAATGATGATCTAGTAACATAAAATTAGTATCAATAATGATGATCTTGTTCTTTCTGTAAAAACTCTCATGAGGTATATAATTATATCAAGATTTAGCAAAAAAAAATATGAATAGAACTCTAGGCTACCTGATTCTTAACATACCTAATTGCCATATGCACTTCTTTTAAAGTCTCAGATATCCATCAGTGTAGAAGAGTGGGAAGACACCAAAGATGCTAAGGAGCAAGCTCACCACCGAAGTAACCACCGCAACTCGACCTCCAGTGACCAGTCGGATCACCCGCTGCTGAGGAGGAAGAGCATGCAGTGGGCCCGAAGGCTGAGCAGGAAAGGCCCCAAACATTCCAGTAGAACCGCGGAGAAAATGACCCAGCAGCGCCTGAACCTCTACAGGAGGTCAGAAAGACAAGAGCTTGCTGAACTTGTGAAAAATAGAATGAAACACTTGGGTCTTTCTACAGTGGGATATGGTATGCTCTTTACAAGTATCGCATGATGTGGGCTTGTGATTTCTTTCCATTAGTTGGAACAGAGTCGGCTCTGATTTACTAATTTAAGAATTGTCTTTATGTTTCACAAGTCAGTTAGAAGAGACTAGTGACAGGTCTAATCTCCTACAGACAATTATGAACATGATATTAAAAAGAGGATTGAAAAATTTAAATGTTTGCTCAGGTCTCTAGGCACCGTGTTGAACCCATTACAAGAATTAATTTAATTTTAATTTTCACAAAAATGCTCCCATTTTAGAGATAGGGAAACTAAATAACTTGCTAATTAGCTTGTTAGTAGCCTGACTGAGGCTTATATCCAGTGCTGTCTGGCTCCAAAGCCTGTTTTACACACACACACACACACACACACACACACAAACTGCATCTCATTTTAGAAGCCTGGAATAAAATAAATGTGTGGCATTGCTAACTAACTAAATGGATAAGCTACAGATGAATGAAAATGTTTATATAAAATGTGTTTATAGTAAGTTGTGATCCAGAAACACAGAGTCTTCAAAAGCTTTAATCTGAAGCTCAGATAGTGCTGGATCTCTTACAGTGCAGGTAAGTCTCGATGAATGTTATGCTCTTACATTGATACACAATTGTAATTAGATACGTTGCATATTTGTTCAGTTGCTCAGTCTTGACCGACTCTTTTGAAACTACATGGATTGTAACCCGCCAGTCTCCTCTGTCCATGGGATTTCTGTGGACAAGAATACTGGAGTGGGTTGCCATTTCCTATTCCAGGGTATCTTCCCAACCCAGGATCAAACCCACGTCTCCTGCATTGGCAGACGGATTCTTTACCACTGAGCCACCAGGGAAGCCCCAAGCTCTATATTAGACACTTGTAATAACATAAAGATTATGAAAAGAGGATTTGGAATCTCAGGGACCTCTGAACTTCTCCACTTATTCTTAATTCACAATGATTTATCCATTCAGCAAATTTTGTTAGGTTGTCTTCTGAGTTCCAGGCACTGGGAATAGAACAGTGACCTATTCAGACAAGACCTCTGCGTTTATGGAATTTATATTCTAGTGTCAGCCAGTAGATTTGTTGTATTATTTAATTTCTCAAGGCTATTTTATTATTTGAGAAAATGAAATAATAATCATTTTGTCCTGAAGGACATGGGATAATGAATAATAATGTGCTTAGCCCAGAACTGGCGTTCAGCTCATCCACCCATCTACTGTTATGTCTAAGAACAGCATGTCTACCTGTGTTTTATATATAAAAATGCTATTTTTATTTTATTTTATTTTTTTTGCCCACTTCAGCAAACAAACTGTTTGGATTTTTGGGAGCGATGTTGTCTTCACTGATAATACATGCTGTGAAACAATTATTGTTTTGCATTTTTTTTGAAGGAAAAGAAATGACTTGCTTATCCTTTAACCTTTCTATTGCCAACCAATGTACACATTTTCGGACACATAGAAATCCAGAAACTGCATGTTGATTGCATGAGCAACCAGAGTGGTTACAGATGAGAAAACAGGGCCTCAGATAAAAACTATCTCCTTGGGTTACCCAGCCCTGGTGTACACTTGAGTCAGTGCTTTAACTTGTGACTTTTGATTCCATATCTTTTTTGTGTATCTGCTGGACCACTTATTTTTCCTACATTACTGTCAGTATTTTGTAGTACTTTACAGATTTGAAATGTTTTTAAGTGCTTTATAATAATGCATGATGATTGATTTAACCACTAGTCTTAATCTACTATGTCCTGAGTAAGTCTGGCCTGATTCAAGAGCATGAGCAGATATCTTTTGATATATTAGATATGAGGTAGAAATGACAGGAAAAAGGAAAGTCACAGGATGACTTTTGAGGGCTCTAGCTTGAGCAAGTAGTTCATAATTGTGACATTCACTGAGCTTAGAAGAAGAATACTTGAGGTGAAGATAATAAATTTAATTTGAGTGCCTGGAAGACTTCACGCGGATAACTATCCATAAGAAGCAAGACTTCTGCTGAATGGTGCTCAAGAAATAGAAATGAGATGTGTTTATAGACTTTGACATCATCAGCCTATAGATTTTAAGTAAGGTGATAGACGGCTTCCCTGGTGGCTCAGCGGTAAACAATCAGCCTACTGTGCAGGAGACATGGGTTTGATAGCTGGATCAGGAAGATCTCCTGGAGGAGAGCATGAGAACCCACTCCAGTATTCTTGCCTGGCGAATCCCATGGACAGAGGAGCCTAGAGGGCTACAGTCCATAAGGTCGCAGAGTCAGACACAACTGAAGCAACTTAGCATGTGTGCACACAAGGTGTAGAAGTTGATGGAATAACCCCAGATGAAAGACTACAGGAGAACTCTAGAAAATATGCACATTTCTGGAATGATGAAGGTGGAAGTATTTTATTTTATTTTTTTGGAGTTTTATTTTTTATTTTTTTTACATTACTGTATTGGTTTTTTAAAAAAAAGAAAAACAAGAGGCTGAAGTGTCTAGAACTAAGTTACCCAAAATATGTAGCATAATACGATATTGGAGAAGGCAGTGGCACCCCACTCCAGTACTCTTGCCTGGAAAATCCCGTGGACAGAGGAGCCTGGTGGGCTGCAGTTCATAGAGTCGCTAAGAGTCGGACACAACTGAGCGACTTCACTTTCACTTTTTACTTTCATGCATTGGAGAAGGAAATGGCAACCCACTCCAGTGTTCTTGCCTGGAGAATCCCAGGGACGGTGGGAGCCTGGTGGGCTGCCATCTATGGGGTCGCACAGAGTGAGACATGACTGAAGCGACTTAGCAGCAGTATGATATTATGCTGTCGACTGGTTATGTGATTTTTCATTGCATTGGTCTTTTATATCTTTTGAAGGCAGGTGAGGCCTTGTGTAGTCAGAGGCTGGTCACTTCCAGGAATGAGAAATTTTGTCTTCTACCCCAATGTGATATAAAACTGTATTTCCTATGTGCTTTATGATATAAAAACTGTTCAAATTTTGGAGTATAGAAGGAATCATTAATAATGCAGAAAGTACAGTGATATGTCATTGATGACCTTGGTTATGTGTCAGTTAGATAGCATGTGTGAGAGGCAGATCCGAGTAGCTTGATTACTATATTAAGACTTGAATATGGTGGATTTCATATATTAGGGACTCCAAGGTAATAGAATTTTAATCTTCTGTCTATTGCTCCAAAATCTATTGCTTCCATTGCTAAAGTATCATGGTACAAGATGCAGGTTGAAATGTCAGTCATTTTGTCCACATTCCATCCAGGAGGAAGGAGGGTGAGGCCAGAGAAGAAAGGATTATCTCCTCAGTTAAAAAACAGTACCAAGAAGCTGCATACACCATTTCCATTATGTTTCACTGGCAAGCTGTATGCTTTGTTTACAATGGCCTAAATCTAATATTACAGAAGACAAGACAAATGGCTATTGAGAGACAGTTATCAGTCTCTGCCAGAATGGTTATGCTTTTTACAAAATTTTATTCTAAAAGAGAGGTGGAAATATGGAAGTAGCTGGATGAGGAAGTGGACAAGGAAGAGGGATTGTTTTATTTTTTAAGAGCAAAGAGGTATGAGCATGTTTAAATAATAAGATTAAGCTACCAGTGGAGAAGTTGAAAGAAAACACAGTAAAAAGAACACAGCTGGAGCCCTAGCTTAGATACTTGGAAGTGAAGAAAAGATAAGTGTTTTAAAAGGGACAAACTTGTAGGTGTTTGTCAGGAAGCTGAGTAATATTTCACATGATAGTAAGAGGTAAAATCCTTTACTGAGAATGATGGCAATAGTAAAGGGGGAGTGTTTTAAAAATAAGCCAGAATGTTTGAAGTTTCAGGGGAAAGGCTGTCCTTTCTGTGCAAGACTGAACTTCTTGTCTTATTCTTCATTTCTTAAACTTATAATATAGAAAATTTCAGACATGAATAAATGTAGAAATGATAAACCTTGCTGTTGTTTAGCTGCTAAGTCGTGTCCTACTCTTTTGTGACCCCATGGACTGTAGCCCACCAGGCCCCTCTGTCTATGGCATTTTCCAGGTAAGAACACTGGAGTGGGTAGCCATTTCCTTCTCCAGGGCTCTTCCCAACCCAGCGATCAAGCTGGTGTCTCCTGCATTGCAGGTGGATTCCTTACCATTGAGCCACCAAGGAAGCCCTAAGGAACCTGCATATACTCATTTTTCAACGTCAGTAGTTATCAGGTCAATTATTATCAGATATTGTTCCATGTATGTGCCGGTAATTTCCTTCACATCTCATATTAATTTCAGATAAATTTCAGATCCGTATATTTCAATATATACATCTATCATTTAAGTGCTAAATTTAAAAATATATATATAGCCACATACCATTTTCACACTTAAAAACAATTTTAATATCGTCAAGTATTTGCTTAGTGTTCAAATTTCCAGTGATCTCACAAATGTCATGATTTTTTATACTTTTCATCTTAAATCAGGATCAATTAAGGTCCATTCATGAAGATGGGTGACAAGTTTGTTAAGTCACTCTTAAGTTTCCCCATCTTGTATTTTTCTAACTCAGTCTACTTCTTGAAGAAACTCACTCTGTGGTTTCCTAGACTCTGAATCTCCAGGCTTAACTGGTCCATTCTATCCCCTGCCTTTTCTTTTTTTAACTATTTGTTGTTATGATTATGAATTCCTAGATATAAATTTATTTTATGTTTTTATATGCATGTTATTAATTATTCATCATATTCTAAAATTGACCAGTGGAAGCCTCTTCAGATAGCTTCCTGAGTCTTTTTGTCATGACGTCAACCATGTATCATAGACTTGTCTTGCTCTCTGTAGGACTAAATGCTTTCCACCTAAATTAAGTCATCTCTTCCAGGATCACTCAAAATGCTAATCAAATTTTAGAGATATTCATATTGCTGCGTTTGTCACTTTTTCTAAGTTTGTTGGGGAGAGCTAAAAGATTAGGCAGAAGATAGATAGGTAGACAGATAAATAATTTCACCAGTTCATCAAGAAACTTCCAATTAAAATGCAGGCTACTGGGTTTTTATTTAACTTTTTCTATCCTGTGGCTGTACTTTCTGCTATACCAATATTAATGCTTGTCAGCAACAATAGAAATGATGGAATTATAAAATTCATATTGCTTTTTCACAATTTACATAAAACAGTCTCAGAATAATAATACAATGCTACTCTTAACACTGTAATTGCCAAAGCATGAATTTTTAATGTACTCCTTATAGACTAACCCAAAGGAATGTTTATTAAAATAATTCCAAGTCTTGGAAAAGTTCTTCTTGCTGTAGTTATACCATCAGTTGGACATCAAGTTAGACTCATTTCTGTTTTCAAGGTTTAAGAATTTATTTTCCTAAAATTTGACTTTGTTTTTTGTTTTGTTTTGTTTTGTTTTAGTGATGCAAACTTTGTGCACAATTCAAAGCCAAATATTTCATACAAGTTATACTCAAAAAAGTTTAACATCATTCCCCATCACTTCTACACAATCTCCTTCTTTCCTCATGAGTAACTTTTTTAAATGTTATGCTATATTCTTCCACATATAAATATAAACTTTAAAATGTAGTTGGAAGCATGATATGTTCCTTTTTCTTTTTCCCACATTGCTTTTTCCACTTAATGGTATATCCTGGAGATCACTGATTTAGTAGAATATAGAAATAGTTTTTATTTATTTTTGCAGCTGTCTAGTGCTTCACTGTATAGACGTATAATAGTCTATTAAACAAGTCCTTCATGCCTTTTCTAATTACGAAGAGTCTTGCAATAAATAGGCATATGCATACGTCTTTTTGTATTTTTTCCCAGTGTACCTTTGGGATGGATATCTAAAAGTGAGATTATTGGAGGGGAGATTAAATATATATAATTTTGCTATTAGAAAAATGTTAATCCTTAAATGTGTATGATTTTTCACATCTACTAGCAAAGCATGTAAGACTATTTCCCAAAATCTTGCCAACAGAAAGTTTTTAGACTTTTATGTGTTTTGCGATTCTAATAGATTATTTAAGTGGTATCTCAGTGTGCCTTCTTATTATAATAAGGTATAGCATCTTTTCATGTGATTAAGAGTCATTTTCAGTGAATTGTTTTCATTTCTAGCCAATTGTATAGATTTATTTCTGTTTTTAATAATTTAGAGGGGGCTTTCCAGGTGGCGCAGTGGTTAAAGAATTGACCTGCCAATGCAGGAGACACAAGAGAGGCAGGTTCCATCGCTGGATCAGGGAGATCCGCTGGAACAGTAGATAAGCAACCCACTCGTTTCTTGCCTGGGAAATCCCATGGACAGAGCAACCTGGTGGGCCACGATCCATAGTGTCGCGAAGTGTGGGACACAGTTGAGCAACTGAGCACGCGCACACACACACACACACACACACACACACACACATACACATTGGGTAAATTAGAACTGTGGCTAATAATTGCAGATATTTCTTTCTGTTTAGTTTTTTCCTATACTTCTGTTGTTTAATATTTTAGTCTAAGTTTTAAATTGTTTCCATTATTATTGATCGATTTTGAGTAGATCAAAAGAAACTTTCTTCTAATTTAGAGGGGAATTCTCTTATGTCTTTCATTACTTATTTGGTTTCACCTTTTGCATTCAAACATATGATCTATTTGGAACTTATCCTGGTATATTTGGTAGGCAAGGGAACACATTTTTGTATTTTCTAAGATAATTTTCTACATTGAGTTATATAATGTGCTGTGCTGTGCTTAGTCGCTCAGTTGTGTCCAACTCTTTGTGACTTCATGGCTGTAACCCACCAGGCTCCTCTGTCCATGGAGATTCTCCAGGCAAGAATATTGGAGTGGGTTGCCCTGTCCTCCTCCAGGGGATCTTCCCGACTCAGGGATCGAACCCAGGTCTCCCACATTGCTGTCGAATTCTTTACCATCTGAGCCACCAGGGAAGCCCTTAGTTATGTGATACCATTTACTAAAATGCACACCCCATTCCGTTGATTTTTAGATCCTGCTTTTAGCAGATCGCAAATTCATACATGTGATTGTGTCTATTTCTAGACTTTCTATTGTGTTACAGTGGTCTGTCTGCCTGTTCTGACGAAAATCACCCACTGTTTTAATTGCAGTCTTTATAGTGTATTTTCATATCTGGTAGGGCTAGGGACATTTCACTCTTGTCAGTATTTGCCTAACTATATTTAGATATTTCTTCTTCTGAATTAATTTTATAATTAACTTGTTTGTTTCAGATGAAAAGAAAGGATTATTTCCTTCTACTTTTAGTCCTCCTTCTTCCTAGTTCTTTCAAATCCAAATTCTATCATCTAATTCCCCTCTCCTAATATGTCATATTTCTCCCTTTCTATTCTCTTAGTTCCTCTTCTAAGGAAATCATGCCTCCTTCCCTTAATCCTAAAACAAACACATGTCCACATACGTGTGCACACATTCCTTACTCCTCAATTTGTCTCTTGTGTTTTCTTTTATCTACTAATTACATTCCATGTCTTTGCATCATCACCTCATGTTTACTCTCAGTTCACTTCTTCTCTCCCCCTTTGCTGAGACACTGTCAGATAGGAAGGGTTCGTACTTTCCTTCATCTGTCTTCAGCAGTATCCTTTCCCAGATCTTCTTTCTCTTTCTGAAAAATTACCAAACTTGGAAAACAATGCTATTTTATAAATGATACATTAGAAATGTTATTTTATACTGTTTAAAGAAAAAACTATATCTCAAATAATAGGAAATAATAAAGAAACACTGAAAAATGCTTCAAATCTAAAAAGTCACTAAATTGTTAACTTTTGACAAGTAACCTTGCTTCCTGAAGGCACAGATTATCTCTCACTTATTTTTTTTTATCATATTCAATTCCCAAAGAAAGGTAATTCTTTAAAACCAGAGGATAAATTTTTCATATTTCCTGATATAGCCTGTCTCTACAGGCTAGGTTGAAATAATGTAAATGCTTGTGCATATTGTTGTCTAAGATAAACACATACTTATCCTCCAAAGGACGTTAGTTAGATTGCTGCTGCTCAGTTGCTTCGGTCGTGTCCAACTCTGCGCGACCCCATAGACGGTAGCCCACCAGGCTTCCCCGTCCCTGGGATTCTCCAGGCACGAACACTGGAGTGGGTTGCCATTTCCTTCTCTAATGCATGAAAGTGAAAAGTGAAAGGGAAGCCACTCAGTTGTGTCCGACTCCTAGTGACCCCATGGACTGCAGCTCACCAGGCTCCTCTGTCCATGGGATTTTTCAGGCAAGAGTACTGGAGTGGGGTGCCATGACAGGTGTATAATCTCTCACTTGTACTTTTAAAATCCAAAATTTCTGGATACTGAATTTTTAAGTAGGTTCAACACCAAAACTTGTTTAACCACAGAAGTTGATCCAAACTGCTTGAAACTATTTGGATCTTTGATCAAATTTATTGTGAATATTCATATATTTGCTGCAGAAATAAGAACCTTGCTGCTTCAGACCCAACTGAGACTATTACATGAAATGCATTATGTACCCTAAATCTAAAAATTTTACTAGTGGAACACATTTGACCTCAAGGGATTTGGAGACAGAACGAGAACCTGCATGGCTTGAGAAATTAACTAATGTGATGAGCTATAAATTCTGCTTGTCTTTTATTGATTTTTTCAGAAAATATCTTCAATATAATTTTTAAAACTTACTGGCATCATTCTTCAACAATTTATTTGGCTCTGATACTCACTAAAATTATTCTTAATAACTTTTAAAATATTCTTAACTATCACTTTAAATATTTGATATTTATATATTTTATATATGGTTATATATTACATATATATATATATAATTGCATAGTTTATATGTTATATAAATGTATTTGCCATTATAAATTGGCAAGTAAGTGTCCCTGGTAAGACCAGTGCTGCAGGTTCTGATTTTGACATGGATCCCTTTGTTCATACTGTCAGTAAACAAAGGAACGTCAATGGGGGAAAAAAAAATCTTTTTAAGTACAGAGGTAACTACTAGTTAGACGTGGCTTTCATTACATCCATCAGGAAGCCTTAGTTTCTTTGTTAAATAAGTTTATAATTTGCCTGAAATAATTAACAGATTAAGCAAGAGCTGGTTTTATAGTTAACATGGTGACTTTAATTCTTAGTTATTCTCTTCTTTATGGGATAGAAACAGGCAAAATCAATAAGAAAGAATTGCTATTCCCACTGAAACCTAAGATATATATTCTGGTGGTGGTAGCAGTAATAATAATAATAATATCATCAACTTCTACTTTCAGACTCTTTTGTAAATCATTGATCATTTTCATGTGTTTTCATTAAAAATTTCCCCAAATTCTAATCAATAGGTCAAGTACATTTTCTAGTAAAAAGTTATAAATTTGTCCTGAAACATTACCAAAGAGGGAAAGGCACCAAAGTTAGATATTTTTCTAAAATATTTTATAACATTTAGCACATGGGAGGAATAATATAAGTATCTGAGATCACTATGACTGCAATAATAATTTTTTATTTCAAAAGAAACTGACAAATACTGAAGTTTTACTGTTTTTTGAAATATATAATTTACCATTTCACTGTATGAATAAAATAGTATTGATATGTGCAGTCATTATACTGCCAGTATAGATTTCCAGAAAGTAGATGATTTTGTTATTCTGTATTTCCAGAACTGACCCATTCTCACAAGGAGGCAGACACAGGAGGATAAAACCTGGGGTTTTGTGTTAATCTCATTCTGTATATGGAATGTTAATAGAATGAAACAAACTCAGCAGTTTCCTTAATAGATAAAGTAATGAAGTTTTCAAAAGAGGTAACTGCTGAGCTGATAATGATTTATGGTAAACGCAATTATTTCTGCAATGGATTTTCCATATCTCCCTAAAGTAAATTTGTAAACTTTTGTTTCATGAAGTTGTATCATAACCTTCCCAGAACATTAACTTCTCAATGATGTCAATATTTTTACATAATTTAACTCCACGGCTAACTTAATTGCACTTAATAATACATGTATTTCATCCTTATACCTGGAAATCAAATATTGTGCTTTGGCATATGTCTAAGAAAAATGTGCACATTTGAATAAAATAAAATGTTTTTGTCACTGAGAAAAAATTTAATTAGTTGAATGAATATTTTACTTTCAACATCTTATGAGCATTTTATTATCAGTTTGTATAAATAGTCAATGAGAGCAAAAAATGAGCTTTCTAAATGCATTTAAACAACAAGAAGTCTCCAATTATGATGATTGTTTATAGCCTCAATTTAAACAACTAGAAAAAGAAAAACCAATAGTGTACAGGTGTTGGGAAAAATTGACATATAACTTTGTTACCCAAGAAAAGGTTAACAAATGATTTAGGCCTTTTACAGGCTGGAAGTCATGTAAATGGACCCCAAACAAGAAAATATGAACAATACCAGTAGAAAAAAAATCAGTCAGCAGAAACAGATTCACAAAATATGAATGTTGAGGTAGTTATTATAATATAATATAATCTATATGTTCAATATGGTAGATGAAAACAGAATAAGGAGAAAAATTGAAGACATGAAGCTCATATAGGTTAGTATTTGTAAACTTTACTTTTCCATATTTTACTTGGAAAAATATATATTTTCCAATTAAAATGTATATTGCATGGGATTTACATTGGAAGAAATGATGCTAAAGCTGAAACTCCAGTACTTTGGCCACCTCATGCGAAGAGTTGACTCATTGGAAAAGACTCTGATGCTGGGAGGGATTGGGGGCNACACACACACACACACACACACACAAACTGCATCTCATTTTAGAAGCCTGGAATAAAATAAATGTGTGGCATTGCTAACTAACTAAATGGATAAGCTACAGATGAATGAAAATGTTTATATAAAATGTGTTTATAGTAAGTTGTGATCCAGAAACACAGAGTCTTCAAAAGCTTTAATCTGAAGCTCAGATAGTGCTGGATCTCTTACAGTGCAGGTAAGTCTCGATGAATGTTATGCTCTTACATTGATACACAATTGTAATTAGATACGTTGCATATTTGTTCAGTTGCTCAGTCTTGACCGACTCTTTTGAAACTACATGGATTGTAACCCGCCAGTCTCCTCTGTCCATGGGATTTCTGTGGACAAGAATACTGGAGTGGGTTGCCATTTCCTATTCCAGGGTATCTTCCCAACCCAGGATCAAACCCACGTCTCCTGCATTGGCAGACGGATTCTTTACCACTGAGCCACCAGGGAAGCCCCAAGCTCTATATTAGACACTTGTAATAACATAAAGATTATGAAAAGAGGATTTGGAATCTCAGGGACCTCTGAACTTCTCCACTTATTCTTAATTCACAATGATTTATCCATTCAGCAAATTTTGTTAGGTTGTCTTCTGAGTTCCAGGCACTGGGAATAGAACAGTGACCTATTCAGACAAGACCTCTGCGTTTATGGAATTTATATTCTAGTGTCAGCCAGTAGATTTGTTGTATTATTTAATTTCTCAAGGCTATTTTATTATTTGAGAAAATGAAATAATAATCATTTTGTCCTGAAGGACATGGGATAATGAATAATAATGTGCTTAGCCCAGAACTGGCGTTCAGCTCATCCACCCATCTACTGTTATGTCTAAGAACAGCATGTCTACCTGTGTTTTATATATAAAAATGCTATTTTTATTTTATTTTATTTTTTTTGCCCACTTCAGCAAACAAACTGTTTGGATTTTTGGGAGCGATGTTGTCTTCACTGATAATACATGCTGTGAAACAATTATTGTTTTGCATTTTTTTTGAAGGAAAAGAAATGACTTGCTTATCCTTTAACCTTTCTATTGCCAACCAATGTACACATTTTCGGACACATAGAAATCCAGAAACTGCATGTTGATTGCATGAGCAACCAGAGTGGTTACAGATGAGAAAACAGGGCCTCAGATAAAAACTATCTCCTTGGGTTACCCAGCCCTGGTGTACACTTGAGTCAGTGCTTTAACTTGTGACTTTTGATTCCATATCTTTTTTGTGTATCTGCTGGACCACTTATTTTTCCTACATTACTGTCAGTATTTTGTAGTACTTTACAGATTTGAAATGTTTTTAAGTGCTTTATAATAATGCATGATGATTGATTTAACCACTAGTCTTAATCTACTATGTCCTGAGTAAGTCTGGCCTGATTCAAGAGCATGAGCAGATATCTTTTGATATATTAGATATGAGGTAGAAATGACAGGAAAAAGGAAAGTCACAGGATGACTTTTGAGGGCTCTAGCTTGAGCAAGTAGTTCATAATTGTGACATTCACTGAGCTTAGAAGAAGAATACTTGAGGTGAAGATAATAAATTTAATTTGAGTGCCTGGAAGACTTCACGCGGATAACTATCCATAAGAAGCAAGACTTCTGCTGAATGGTGCTCAAGAAATAGAAATGAGATGTGTTTATAGACTTTGACATCATCAGCCTATAGATTTTAAGTAAGGTGATAGACGGCTTCCCTGGTGGCTCAGCGGTAAAGAATCAGCCTACTGTGCAGGAGACATGGGTTTGATAGCTGGATCAGGAAGATCTCCTGGAGGAGAGCATGAGAACCCACTCCAGTATTCTTGCCTGGCGAATCCCATGGACAGAGGAGCCTAGAGGGCTACAGTCCATAAGGTCGCAGAGTCAGACACAACTGAAGCAACTTAGCATGTGTGCACACAAGGTGTAGAAGTTGATGGAATAACCCCAGATGAAAGACTACAGGAGAACTCTAGAAAATATGCACATTTCTGGAATGATGAAGGTGGAAGTATTTTATTTTATTTTTTTGGAGTTTTATTTTTTATTTTTTTTACATTACTGTATTGGTTTTTTAAAAAAAAGAAAAACAAGAGGCTGAAGTGTCTAGAACTAAGTTACCCAAAATATGTAGCATAATACGATATTGGAGAAGGCAGTGGCACCCCACTCCAGTACTCTTGCCTGGAAAATCCCGTGGACAGAGGAGCCTGGTGGGCTGCAGTTCATAGAGTCGCTAAGAGTCGGACACAACTGAGCGACTTCACTTTCACTTTTTACTTTCATGCATTGGAGAAGGAAATGGCAACCCACTCCAGTGTTCTTGCCTGGAGAATCCCAGGGACGGTGGGAGCCTGGTGGGCTGCCATCTATGGGGTCGCACAGAGTGAGACATGACTGAAGCGACTTAGCAGCAGTATGATATTATGCTGTCGACTGGTTATGTGATTTTTCATTGCATTGGTCTTTTATATCTTTTGAAGGCAGGTGAGGCCTTGTGTAGTCAGAGGCTGGTCACTTCCAGGAATGAGAAATTTTGTCTTCTACCCCAATGTGATATAAAACTGTATTTCCTATGTGCTTTATGATATAAAAACTGTTCAAATTTTGGAGTATAGAAGGAATCATTAATAATGCAGAAAGTACAGTGATATGTCATTGATGACCTTGGTTATGTGTCAGTTAGATAGCATGTGTGAGAGGCAGATCCGAGTAGCTTGATTACTATATTAAGACTTGAATATGGTGGATTTCATATATTAGGGACTCCAAGGTAATAGAATTTTAATCTTCTGTCTATTGCTCCAAAATCTATTGCTTCCATTGCTAAAGTATCATGGTACAAGATGCAGGTTGAAATGTCAGTCATTTTGTCCACATTCCATCCAGGAGGAAGGAGGGTGAGGCCAGAGAAGAAAGGATTATCTCCTCAGTTAAAAAACAGTACCAAGAAGCTGCATACACCATTTCCATTATGTTTCACTGGCAAGCTGTATGCTTTGTTTACAATGGCCTAAATCTAATATTACAGAAGACAAGACAAATGGCTATTGAGAGACAGTTATCAGTCTCTGCCAGAATGGTTATGCTTTTTACAAAATTTTATTCTAAAAGAGAGGTGGGAAATATGGAAGTAGCTGGATGAGGAAGTGGACAAGGAAGAGGGATTGTTTTATTTTTTAAGAGCAAAGAGGTATGAGCATGTTTAAATAATAAGATTAAGCTACCAGTGGAGAAGTTGAAAGAAAACACAGTAAAAAGAACACAGCTGGAGCCCTAGCTTAGATACTTGGAAGTGAAGAAAAGATAAGTGTTTTAAAAGGGACAAACTTGTAGGTGTTTGTCAGGAAGCTGAGTAATATTTCACATGATAGTAAGAGGTAAAATCCTTTACTGATAATGATGGCAATAGTAAAGGGGGAGTGTTTTAAAAATAAGCCAGAATGTTTGAAGTTTCAGGGGAAAGGCTGTCCTTTCTGTGCAAGACTGAACTTCTTGTCTTATTCTTCATTTCTTAAACTTATAATATAGAAAATTTCAGACATGAATAAATGTAGAAATGATAAACCTTGCTGTTGTTTAGCTGCTAAGTCGTGTCCTACTCTTTTGTGACCCCATGGACTGTAGCCCACCAGGCCCCTCTGTCTATGGCATTTTCCAGGTAAGAACACTGGAGTGGGTAGCCATTTCCTTCTCCAGGGCTCTTCCCAACCCAGCGATCAAGCTGGTGTCTCCTGCATTGCAGGTGGATTCCTTACCATTGAGCCACCAAGGAAGCCCTAAGGAACCTGCATATACTCATTTTTCAACGTCAGTAGTTATCAGGTCAATTATTATCAGATATTGTTCCATGTATGTGCCGGTAATTTCCTTCACATCTCATATTAATTTCAGATAAATTTCAGATCCGTATATTTCAATATATACATCTATCATTTAAGTGCTAAATTTAAAAATATATATATAGCCACATACCATTTTCACACTTAAAAACAATTTTAATATCGTCAAGTATTTGCTTAGTGTTCAAATTTCCAGTGATCTCACAAATGTCATGATTTTTTATACTTTTCATCTTAAATCAGGATCAATTAAGGTCCATTCATGAAGATGGGTGACAAGTTTGTTAAGTCACTTTTAAGTTTCCCCATCTTGTATTTTTCTAACTCAGTCTACTTCTTGAAGAAACTCACTCTGTGGTTTCCTAGACTCTGAATCTCTAGGCTTAACTGGTCCATTCTATCCCCTGCCTTTTCTTTTTTTAACTATTTGTTGTTATGATTATGAATTCCTAGATATAAATTTATTTTATGTTTTTACATGCATGTTATTAATTATTCATCATATTCTAAAATTGACCAGTGGAAGCCTCTTCAGATAGCTTCCTGAGTCTTTTTGTCATGACGTCAACCATGTATCATAGACTTGTCTTGCTCTCTGTAGGACTAAATGCTTTCCACCTAAATTAAGTCATCTCTTCCAGGATCACTCAAAATGCTAATCAAATTTTAGAGATATTCATATTGCTGCGTTTGTCACTTTTTCTAAGTTTGTTGGGGAGAGCTAAAAGATTAGGCAGAAGATAGATAGGTAGACAGATAAATAATTTCACCAGTTCATCAAGAAACTTCCAATTAAAATGCAGGCTACTGGGTTTTTATTTAACTTTTTCTATCCTGTGGCTGTACTTTCTGCTATACCAATATTAATGCTTGTCAGCAACAATAGAAATGATGGAATTATAAAATTCATATTGCTTTTTCACAATTTACATAAAACAGTCTCAGAATAATAATACAATGCTACTCTTAACACTGTAATTGCCAAAGCATGAATTTTTAATGTACTCCTTATAGACTAACCCAAAGGAATGTTTATTAAAATAATTCCAAGTCTTGGAAAAGTTCTTCTTGCTGTAGTTATACCATCAGTTGGACATCAAGTTAGACTCATTTCTGTTTTCAAGGTTTAAGAATTTATTTTCCTAAAATTTGACTTTGTTTTTTGTTTTGTTTTGTTTTGTTTTAGTGATGCAAACTTTGTGCACAATTCAAAGCCAAATATTTCATACAAGTTATACTCAAAAAAGTTTAACATCATTCCCCATCACTTCTACACAATCTCCTTCTTTCCTCATGAGTAACTTTTTTAAATGTTATGCTATATTCTTCCACATATAAATATAAACTTTAAAATGTAGTTGGAAGCATGATATGTTCCTTTTTCTTTTTCCCACATTGCTTTTTCCACTTAATGGTATATCCTGGAGATCACTGATTTAGTAGAATATAGAAATAGTTTTTATTTATTTTTGCAGCTGTCTAGTGCTTCACTGTATAGACGTATAATAGTCTATTAAACAAGTCCTTCATGCCTTTTCTAATTACGAAGAGTCTTGCAATAAATAGGCATATGCATACGTCTTTTTGTATTTTTTCCCAGTGTACCTTTGGGATGGATATCTAAAAGTGAGATTATTGGAGGGGAGATTAAATATATATAATTTTGCTATTAGAAAAATGTTAATCCTTAAATGTGTATGATTTTTCACATCTACTAGCAAAGCATGTAAGACTATTTCCCAAAATCTTGCCAACAGAAAGTTTTTAGACTTTTATGTGTTTTGCGATTCTAATAGATTATTTAAGTGGTATCTCAGTGTGCCTTCTTATTATAATAAGGTATAGCATCTTTTCATGTGATTAAGAGTCATTTTCAGTGAATTGTTTTCATTTCTAGCCAATTGTATAGATTTATTTCTGTTTTTAATAATTTAGAGGGGGCTTTCCAGGTGGCGCAGTGGTTAAAGAATTGACCTGCCAATGCAGGAGACACAAGAGAGGCAGGTTCCATCGCTGGATCAGGGAGATCCGCTGGAACAGTAGATAAGCAACCCACTCGTTTCTTGCCTGGGAAATCCCATGGACAGAGCAACCTGGTGGGCCACGATCCATAGTGTCGCGAAGTGTGGGACACAGTTGAGCAACTGAGCACGCGCACACACACACACACACACACACACACACACACATACACATTGGGTAAATTAGAACTGTGGCTAATAATTGCAGATATTTCTTTCTGTTTAGTTTTTTCCTATACTTCTGTTGTTTAATATTTTAGTCTAAGTTTTAAATTGTTTCCATTATTATTGATCGATTTTGAGTAGATCAAAAGAAACTTTCTTCTAATTTAAAGGGGAATTCTCTTATGTCTTTCATTACTTATTTGGTTTCACCTTTTGCATTCAAACATATGATCTATTTGGAACTTATCCTGGTATATTTGGTAGGCAAGGGAACACATTTTTGTATTTTCTAAGATAATTTTCTACATTGAGTTATATAATGTGCTGTGCTGTGCTTAGTCGCTCAGTTGTGTCCAACTCTTTGTGACTTCATGGCTGTAACCCACCAGGCTCCTCTGTCCATGGAGATTCTCCAGGCAAGAATATTGGAGTGGGTTGCCCTGTCCTCCTCCAGGGGATCTTCCCGACTCAGGGATCGAACCCAGGTCTCCCACATTGCTGTCGAATTCTTTACCATCTGAGCCACCAGGGAAGCCCTTAGTTATGTGATACCATTTACTAAAATGCACACCCCATTCCGTTGATTTTTAGATCCTGCTTTTAGCAGATCGCAAATTCATACATGTGATTGTGTCTATTTCTAGACTTTCTATTGTGTTACAGTGGTCTGTCTGCCTGTTCTGACGAAAATCACACACTGTTTTAATTGCAGTCTTTATAGTGTATTTTCATATCTGGTAGGGCTAGGGACATTTCACTCTTGTCAGTATTTGCCTAACTATATTTAGATATTTCTTCTTCTGAATTAATTTTATAATTAACTTGTTTGTTTCAGATGAAAAGAAAGGATTATTTCCTTCTACTTTTAGTCCTCCTTCTTCCTAGTTCTTTCAAATCCAAATTCTATCATCTAATTCCCCTCTCCTAATATGTCATATTTCTCCCTTTCTATTCTCTTAGTTCCTCTTCTAAGGAAATCATGCCTCCTTCCCTTAATCCTAAAACAAACACATGTCCACATACGTGTGCACACATTCCTTACTCCTCAATTTGTCTCTTGTGTTTTCTTTTATCTACTAATTACATTCCATGTCTTTGCATCATCACCTCATGTTTACTCTCAGTTCACTTCTTCTCTCCCCCTTTGCTGAGACACTGTCAGATAGGAAGGGTTCGTACTTTCCTTCATCTGTCTTCAGCAGTATCCTTTCCCAGATCTTCTTTCTCTTTCTGAAAAATTACCAAACTTGGAAAACAATGCTATTTTATAAATGATACATTAGAAATGTTATTTTATACTGTTTAAAGAAAAAACTATATCTCAAATAATAGGAAATAATAAAGAAACACTGAAAAATGCTTCAAATCTAAAAAGTCACTAAATTGTTAACTTTTGACAAGTAACCTTGCTTCCTGAAGGCACAGATTATCTCTCACTTATTTTTTTTTATCATATTCAATTCCCAAAGAAAGGTAATTCTTTAAAACCAGAGGATAAATTTTTCATATTTCCTGATATAGCCTGTCTCTACAGGCTAGGTTGAAATAATGTAAATGCTTGTGCATATTGTTGTCTAAGATAAACACATACTTATCCTCCAAAGGACGTTAGTTAGATTGCTGCTGCTCAGTTGCTTCGGTCGTGTCCAACTCTGCGCGACCCCATAGACGGTAGCCCACCAGGCTTCCCCGTCCCTGGGATTCTCCAGGCACGAACACTGGAGTGGGTTGCCATTTCCTTCTCTAATGCATGAAAGTGAAAAGTGAAAGGGAAGCCACTCAGTTGTGTCCGACTCCTAGTGACCCCATGGACTGCAGCTCACCAGGCTCCTTTGTCCATGGGATTTTTCAGGCAAGAGTACTGGAGTGGGGTGCCATGACAGGTGTATAATCTCTCACTTGTACTTTTAAAATCCAAAATTTCTGGATACTGAATTTTTAAGTAGGTTCAACACCAAAACTTGTTTAACCACAGAAGTTGATCCAAACTGCTTGAAACTATTTGGATCTTTGATCAAATTTATTGTGAATATTCATATATTTGCTGCAGAAATAAGAACCTTGCTGCTTCAGACCCAACTGAGACTATTACATGAAATGCATTATGTACCCTAAATCTAAAAATTTTACTAGTGGAACACATTTGACCTCAAGGGATTTGGAGACAGAACCTGCATGTCTTGAGAAATTAACTAATGTGATGAGCTATAAATTCTGCTTGTCTTTTATTGATTTTTTCAGAAAATATCTTCAATATAATTTTTAAAACTTACTGGCATCATTCTTCAACAATTTATTTGGCTCTGATACTCACTAAAATTATTCTTAATAACTTTTAAAATATTCTTAACTATCACTTTAAATATTTGATATTTATATATTTTATATATGGTTATATATTACATATATATATATATAATTGCATAGTTTATATGTTATATAAATGTATTTGCCATTATAAATTGGCAAGTAAGTGTCCCTGGTAAGACCAGTGCTGCAGGTTCTGATTTTGACATGGATCCCTTTGTTCATACTGTCAGTAAACAAAGGAACGTCAATGGGGGAAAAAAAAAATCTTTTTAAGTACAGAGGTAACTACTAGTTAGACGTGGCTTTCATTACATCCATCAGGAAGCCTTAGTTTCTTTGTTAAATAAGTTTATAATTTGCCTGAAATAATTAACAGATTAAGCAAGAGCTGGTTTTATAGTTAACATGGTGACTTTAATTCTTAGTTATTCTCTTCTTTATGGGATAGAAACAGGCAAAATCAATAAGAAAGAATTGCTATTCCCACTGAAACCTAAGATATATATTCTGGTGGTGGTAGCAGTAATAATAATAATAATATCATCAACTTCTACTTTCAGACTCTTTTGTAAATCATTGATCATTTTCATGTGTTTTCATTAAAAATTTCCCCAAATTCTAATCAATAGGTCAAGTACATTTTCTAGTAAAAAGTTATAAATTTGTCCTGAAACATTACCAAAGAGGGAAAGGCACCAAAGTTAGATATTTTTCTAAAATATTTTATAACATTTAGCACATGGGAGGAATAATATAAGTATCTGAGATCACTATGACTGCAATAATAATTTTTTATTTCAAAAGAAACTGACAAATACTGAAGTTTTACTGTTTTTTGAAATATATAATTTACCATTTCACTGTATGAATAAAATAGTATTGATATGTGCAGTCATTATACTGCCAGTATAGATTTCCAGAAAGTAGATGATTTTGTTATTCTGTATTTCCAGAACTGACCCATTCTCACAAGGAGGCAGACACAGGAGGATAAAACCTGGGGTTTTGTGTTAATCTCATTCTGTATATGGAATGTTAATAGAATGAAACAAACTCAGCAGTTTCCTTAATAGATAAAGTAATGAAGTTTTCAAAAGAGGTAACTGCTGAGCTGATAATGATTTATGGTAAACGCAATTATTTCTGCAATGAATTTTCCATATCTCCCTAAAGTAAAATTGTAAACTTTTGTTTCATGAAGGTGTAGCATAACCTTCCCAGAACATTAACTTCTCAATGATGTCAATATTTTTACATAATTTAACTCCACGGCTAACTTAATTGCACTTAATAATACATGTATTTCATCCTTATACCTGGAAATCAAATATTGTGCTTTGGCATATGTCTAAGAAAAATGTGCACATTTGAATAAAATAAAATGTTTTTGTCACTGAGAAAAAATTTAATTAGTTGAATGAATATTTTACTTTCAACATCTTATGAGCATTTTATTATCAGTTTGTATAAATAGTCAATGAGAGCAAAAAATGAGCTTTCTAAATGCATTTAAACAACAAGAAGTCTCCAATTATGATGATTGTTTATAGCCTCAATTTAAACAACTAGAAAAAGAAAAACCAATAGTGTACAGGTGTTGGGAAAAATTGACATATAACTTTGTTACCCAAGAAAAGGTTAACAAATGATTTAGGCCTTTTACAGGCTGGAAGTCATGTAAATGGACCCCAAACAAGAAAATATGAACAATACCAGTAGAAAAAAAATCAGTCAGCAGAAACAGATTCACAAAATATGAATGTTGAGGTAGTTATTATAATATAATATAATCTATATGTTCAATATGGTAGATGAAAACAGAATAAGGAGAAAAATTGAAGACATGAAGCTCATATAGGTTAGTATTTGTAAACTTTACTTTTCCATATTTTACTTGGAAAAATATATATTTTCCAATTAAAATGTATATTGCATGGGATTTACATTGGAAGAAATGATGCTAAAGCTGAAACTCCAGTACTTTGGCCACCTCATGCGAAGAGTTGACTCATTGGAAAAGACTCTGATGCTGGGAGGGATTGGGGGCAGGAGGAGAAGGGGACGACCAAGGATGAGATGGCTGGATGGCATCACAGACTCGATGGACATGAGTCTGAGTGAACTCCGGGAGATGGTGATGGACAGGGAGGCCTGGCGTGCTGCGATTCATGGGGTCGCAAAGAGTCGGACACGACTGAGCGACTGAACTGAACTACTGCAGAATAAAAACATCAATGAACGTTAAGCCATAGCAACAGACTGTCCAAAATGCAGAATAGAGAAGAAAAGAGAGAGTAAAATCCTTGAGAATGTGCTTCGAGCTGCACGTGGTACAATAGGGAGTAACTTCATAATTGGAGCAACAGGAGAAGAGAAAGGATGTTTGAAGAAAAACGATCAACATTTTTTGTCCAAATGTGGTGGGAACTCTATTCAAGATCTCAGAAGCTCAGTGAAGCTCAAGGAATATAAATATAACAAATAAAATAATGCCAAGACACAATATTAAAAAATTGCTGAAATTCAATGATAAAATAACTCAAAAGGAGCAGAAGGAAAACACATTTCATAAGCAAGAGCCAAACATAAGGACAGTAGAGACCTTCATGTCAGAAACTTCTCAAACCAAATCACAACTGAGAAACTTGCTTCTAGTACTGAAATAAGCAGTCTACCTAATACACTATACGTAGTAAAAATATCTTTCTGAACTAAAAGTAAATAAGGACAGTTTTAAAAAACAAAAGCTGAGAAAATTTGTCAACAACAGCTCTCAGGACGAAATAAATTGTTAAAAGAAATTCTTAAGATAGAAGAAAAATAATGCCAGTGGAACTTTAGATCTAAACAAAATAAGTAAGCATATGGGCAAATGTAAAAGACACATTTCTATTTTTAAAATTTTGTTCAAAAATAATTCACCATTTATGACAAACATTGTAAGGTTTATACTATATATGTAGAAGCAAAAAAGTGTGGCAATAATAAATAATAAGGAAGAAATAGAATATAGTAAAGTTGTTAAGGGCTTCCCAGTTGGTGCTATTGGTAAAGAACCTGCGTGCCAATGCAGGAGATGTAAGAGATATGGGTTCAATCCCTGGCTGGGGAGATCCCCTGGAGGAGCGCATGCAACTCACTCCAGTACACTTGCCTGGAGAATCACATGGACAGAGGAGCCTGAAGGCACAGTTCATAGGGTTGCAAAAAGTCAGACATGACTGGAGTGACTTAGCACACACGCAAGTTTGTAAAATTACATGTAAAGTGATGTGCTATTTAAGAGTAGATACTGAAAAATTAAAGCTGTGTATTTTAAGCCTTCGAGCAAGGGACAGGAAATGGTAGCATGCCAGTTTTTGGAAAAAATAAAAGCAATCATTCTTACTGATATTTGCATTTTCTATGGCTGTCTCCACTTTCCAGTTGAAAAAGTTTAAGTACAGCAGAGCTCATGTGGCCTGAAAAGTCTGAAATATTAACTATTTGGTTCTTTCAAAGGCAATTGCCAACCAATGACCTAGATAAGCTACAAAAAAAAGAAAACCAAAGAGATATAACTGATAACCAGTGTTTCAAATAAAATGGAATGATTATAAGAAGAACTGTGTAAAACCTCAATTAATCCAAAGAAGGCTGAGAAAAAAGAAAGAGGCACAAAAAACATCTGGAACAAGTGAAATACAACTGCAAGACTGTAGATTTAAATCCTACTATATTGATACTTCATACCAGGGAAGCATGTCATGCTGCAGTCCACAGGGTATCAAAGATATGCACGTGGCAGCAACAATATTAATATTTATATTACATATAAATGGATTAAACATTTCAACTATCTTCCCTGGTGTCTCAGAGGTTAAAATGTCTGCCTCCAATACAGGAGACCTGGGTTTGATCCCTGGATCGAGAAGATCCCCTGGACAAGGAAATGGCAACCCCCTCCAGTATTCTTGCCTGGAGAATCCCATGGACAGAGTAGCCTTGTAGGCTGCAGTCCACAGGGTTGCAAAGTGTTGGACACAACTGAGAGACTGCACTTTCACTTTTCAAACATTTCAATTAAAAGGCAAAAGTCATAAGATGAGATTAAAAAAAGCAATACCCAGCTTTATGTTGTCTAAAAGAAACACTTACAATGTAAAGAAAGAAATAGATTAAAAATAAAAGCATATAATTATATTTTATGTAACCACAATTCTAAGGAAAACTTGAATGACTGCATTAATATTAAAGTAGATCCATGCAACAGCTTGGATACTTAAAAAGATTTCATGAAGGGGAAAAAAAGCCTTACAGAAACACACTGTAAGATCCTTGGAGAGTGAATGTTTCTAGAAATCATTGATTCTAAGGATGGGGAATGAAAGGAAAGAATTAACTGTAAAAGATCAGGGGAGAACTTTTTGTCATTATAGAAGTGTTCTATGTCATAATTATGGTAGAGGTTGCACTATTCTATGCAGTGTCAAAACTCATTGCATGTGCATTTGAAATTAGTGAATTTCAACAGGATATTAATGAATATCCTAAGATAACTCAAAAAGGATGCTTAAAATCATATAGTAAGCTTACAGCTAACTTGCTATAGGTCAATCTGTAGACTTGGCTTGTCTTGTTCATTGTTGTCTCCAGATTTAGGATTATTTGTGACTAATCATACCTGAAAGTGAAAGTGAAAATCGCTCAGTTGTCTCTTTGCCACCCCATGGACTGTACCCTGCCAGGCTCCTCTGTCCATGGAATTCTCCAGGCGAGAATACTGGAGTGGGTAGCCATTCCCTTCTCCAGGGGATCTTCCCAACCCAGGGACTGAACCTAAGTTTCCCACATTGCAGGCAGATTCTTTACCATCTGAGCCACCAGGGAAGCCCAATCATGCCTAGTTAACATTATTAAATGAGCAAACTGGAGAACAAAATAATAAAAATCATGTGATAAATTATGGTCATCAACTAATGATAAAAATGCCTCCTGCAAGTCATTTGGGGGTACTAGAGGATGGCACCAAAATTGAAAACCATACTTATTTTTTAATCAGATAGTATGTTCAATACATTTTTCTTCAATCTCAGATATTACNAAAAATCATGTGATAAATTATGGTCATCAACTAATGATAAAAATGCCTCCTGCAAGTCATTTGGGGGTACTAGAGGATGGCACCAAAATTGAAAACCATACTTATTTTTTAATCAGATAGTATGTTCAATACATTTTTCTTCAATCTCAGATATTACTTCAGGTGAAGTACCTTTAAGCTTAAAGTAGTATGCGTGCTCAGTTGCTGAGTCATGTCTGACTCTTTGTGACCCCCGTGGACTGGACTGAAGCCTTCCAGGCTCCTCTGTCTGTGGGATTTCCCAGGCAAGAATACTGGAGTGGGTTGCTATTTCCTCTCCTAGGGGATCTTCCCGACTGTCTCCTGCGTGGACAGATGGGCTCCTTACCGCTGAAGCACTTGGGAAGCTCTTAATGTAGTATATTCAACAATTAAAATGAAAATAAATAAATAAGATCTTTCCAAAACCTTCTGGAATTTGTACAGAAATGTATTTATTTTACTTTACCATGCTATCAACTAGATGGTAGTTGAGAGCCAAATGAGGTGGAGATTTTCTAATGACCTGTTACGTTTCAGGGCATCATGCTTCAGTCTCCAGGATGCAGTATTAACTGCTGCTATTTTGTTTAGCCTATGTGAAAATTCATACAAAGGAGAAATTTTTCAAGAAGAATACATACGTCAAAATTGCTTTCTGTATTAAAAAAAGGATTCTGGTAATCGCCTGCCAGTACAATATGCTTTGAGGTGAAATTGCACCTTATTTGGAGTAAACTTGTTAGATACTCATTGGAATTCCAAGCTCCAGCATTTTGAATTAGCCGTAACCACACACCCCCTAGTATGATTGGCAGATTTAGCCGAAAGAAACATAGGATGTCTAGTTAAATTTAAATTTCAGATAAACAACAAATGATTTTTAGTATAAGCATGTTACATTCAATATTTGCTATATAAATATGCTTAAATTTGTTAATTTTTAGTCTGAATTTCAGATTTCACACAGCATTCTCTATTTTGCTGTAACCTTATCCCCATGGCAGGATACAATTCCTTGTGTCTGCCTTGGGGTTATGCAATTGAGTATATTCCTTTATTTGAATATTAATTTGGTAATCTCATGATTATAATAATTTTACTGGCAAATTTACTGGAGGCCTCAATTATATTGTAGTCTAACTTCTTTGTAAGATAAGAATTTTCATTTATAGACTTAAAAATGTCACATCTGCATATCAACTTGAAAGATCATAACTGAAAATAGTGAAAATCATAACTGTGAAAGATATTTCACAGTCCAGTGACAGGTTTCTAGTTAGAAGCACATTGTGGTAGATATTATTTTATGAAAATAATATATGTTTTCCAGTGTAGAAAATTATTAGAATCATCTGTATTGGCCTAAAAATTATCTTTAATTTTATGCAGTTATTTTCATGTTGATGTATCCCTATTGGTATGAAATATAGTTTTAGATTTTTGGATGAAACTGGAAATTTTAGTACCATTTTTAGGAGCCATGCTTATCTTAACCGAAGTAGCTAGAGAGGACTATGGCTCTAGAGCAGGTTTTGAAACAGTGCCCTTCCAGCTTAAAATCTTTACCCTNCTGCGATTCATGGGGTCGCAAAGAGTTGGACACGACTGAGTGACTGAACTGAACTGAACTGAACTGAATCATACCTGAAAGTGAAAGTGAAATTCGCTCAGTTGTCTCTTTGCGACCCCATGGACTGTACCCCGCCAGGCTCCTCTGTCCATGGAATTCTCCAGGCGAGAATACTCGAGTGGGTAGGCATTCCCCTCTCTGGGGGGTCTTCCCAACCCAGGGACTGAACCTGTTTCCCACATTGCAGGCAGATTCTTTAACATCTGAGCCACCAGGGAAGCACAATCATGCCTAGTTAACATTATTAAATGAGCAAACTGGAGAACAAAATAACAAAAATCATATGATAAATTATGATCATCAACTAATGATAAAAATGCCTGCTGTAAGTCTTTTGGGGGTATTAGAGGATGGCAGCAAAATTGAAAACCATACTTATTTTTTAATCAGATAATATGTTGAATACATTTTTCTTTAATCTCAGATATTACTTCAGGTGAAGTACCTTTAAGCTTAAAGTAGTATGCGTGCTCAGTTGCTGAGTCGTGTCTGAGTCTTTGTGACCCCCATGGACTGGACTGGAGCCCTCCAGGCTCCCCTGTCCATGGGATTTCCCAGGCAAGAATACTGGAGTGGGTTGCCATTCCCTCCCCTAGGGGATCTTCCCGACTGTCTGGACAGATGGGTTCCTTACCGCTGAAGCACTTGGGAAGCTCTTAAAGTAGTATATACAACCATGAAAATGAAAATAAATAAATAAGGTCTTTCCAAAACCTTTTGGAATTTGTATCGAAATGTATGTATTTTACTTTTTCACATTATCAACTAGATGGTTGTTGTGAGCCAAATGAGGTGGAGATTTTCTAACGACCTGTTACGTTTCAGGGCATCAGGCTTCAGGCTTCAGTCTCCAGGATGCAGTATTAACTGCTGCTATTTTGTTTAGCCTGTGTGAAAACTCATACAAAGGAGAAATTTTTCAAGAAGAATACATACGTGAAAATTGCTTTCTGTATAAAAAAAGGATTCTGGTGATCTCCTGCCAGTACAATATGCTTTGAGTTGAAATTATTTGCAGTAATCTTATTCCAAGCTCCAGCATTTTGAATTAGCCGTAACCACACACCCCCTAGTATGATTGGCAGATTTAGCAAAAAGAAATATAGAATGCCTAGTTAAATTTGAATTTCAGATAAACAACAAATGATTTTTAGTATAAGCATGTTACATTCAATACTTGGTATATAAATATGCTTAAACTTGTTAATTTTTAGTCTGATTTTCAGATTTCACAGAGCATTCTCTATTTTGCTGTAACCTTATCCTCATGGCAGGATACAATTCCTTGTGTCTGCTTTGGGGTTATGCAATTGAGTATATTCCTTTATTTGAATATTAATTTGATAATCTCATGGTTATAATTTTACTGGCAAACTTACTGGAGGCTTCAATTATATTGCAGTCTAACTTCCTTGTAAGATAAGGATTTTTATTTATAGACTTAAAATGTCACATGTGCATATCAACTTGAAAGGTCATAATTGAAAATACTATCTTTTGCAGTCCAGTGACAGGTTTCTAGTTAGCAGCACATTGTGGAAGATATTATTTTATGAAAATAATATATATTTTCCAGTATAGAAAATTATTAGAATCATCTGTATTGGCCTAAAAATTATCTTTAATTTTATGCAGTGATTTTCATGTTGATGTATCCCTATTGGTATGAAATATAGTTTTAGATTTTTGAATGAAACTGGAAAATTTAATACCATTTTTAGGAGCCAGGCTTTTCTTAAGTGAAATAGCTAGAGAGGACTATGGCTCTAGAGCAGGTTTTGAAACAGTGCCCTTCCAGCTTAAAATCTTTACCCTTAGGAGGATTAATATTTATTGACTACGTATCTGCAAGCCTCTGTATTTACACCTTCTAGTAGCCTTGGAAACTAGAAAACCTCAGTCCCAACACTGTTTCATTTTCCTTTCCAATGTCAAGTCAACTCTCCAAAGTTGAAGTCTGATGATGTCTTCAGAGTGAACTGACAAAACTTAGAGGGCACAGCTGTTTGTTTTTAGAATATGAATTGTTTTAGAGAAAAAGCAAATGATCCAGTGGTACACTCCCCTTGAAACTTACAGTTAAATCTGATCCACAGAACTCTGCATTCTTCCAGAATACTCTCAGGTTTTATATCAGACATATTATGTAAGGAAGTCAAATGTACTTAGGGTTTTCATGCTATTTAGATACATATCTGTTGTGTTTTTTAAAACACAATGTCATTAGATGATTTTTTTTTTGCAGTATTTTCCATATCAATGTTCCTGTCTGGGATGGCAATCTATAACCACAATTTTTTTTAATATTTAGAGGAAGACCTATACAGTTAATTTTTCTTTTTTCTTAATTTAAATTTATTTGTTTTAATTGGAGGCTAATTACTTTACAATATTGTATTGGTTTTGCCATACATCAGCATGAATCCGCCATGGGTGTACACATGTTCCCCATCTTGAATCTCCCTCCCACGTCCCTCCCCATACCATCCCTCTGGTTCATCTCAATGCACCAGCCCCGAGCATCCTGTATCCTG
>SJYX01015431.1:270044-285437 GCA_006410675.1 Oreotragus oreotragus
TAGCTAGAGAGGACTATGGCTCTAGAGCAGGTTTTGAAACAGTGCCCTTCCAGCTTAAAATCTTTACCCTTAGGAGGATTAATATTTATTGACTATGTATCTGCAAGCCTCTGTATTTACACCTTCTCGTAGCCTTGGAAACTGTAAAACCTCAGTCCCAAAGCTGTTTTATTTTCCTTTCCAATGTCAAGTCAACTCTCCAAAGTTGAAGTCTGATGATGTCTTCAGAGTGAATTGACAAAACTTAGAGGGCACAGCTGTTTGTTTTTAGAATAGGAATTGTTTCAGAGAAAAAGCAAATGATCCAGTGGTATACTCCCCTTGAAACTTACAGTTAAATCTGATCCACAGAACACCGCATTCTTCCAGAATACTACCATGTTTTACATCAGATATATTATGTAAGGAAGTCAAATGTACTTAGGGTTTTCATGCTATTTAGATACATATCTGTTGTGTTTTTTAAAACACAATGTCATTAGATGATTTTTTTTTTGCAGTATTTTCCATATCAATGTTCCTGTCTGGGATGGCAATCTATAACCACAATTTTTTTTAATATTTAGAGGAAGACCTATACAGTTAATTTTTCTTTTTTCTTAATTTAAATTTATTTGTTTTAATTGGAGGCTAATTACTTTACAATATTGTATTGGTTTTGCCATACATCAGCATGAATCCGCCATGGGTGTACACATGTTCCCCATCTTGAATCTCCCTCCCACGTCCCTCCCCATACCATCCCTCTGGTTCATCTCAATGCACCAGCCCCGAGCATCCTGTATCCTGCATCAAACCTGGACTGGCGATTCATTTCTTATATGGTATTATACATGTTTTAATGCCACTCTCCCAAATCACCCCACCCTCTCCCTCTCCCACAGAGTCCAAAAGTCCGTTCTATACATCTGTGTCTCTTTTGCTATCTCGTATACAGGGTTATCATTACCATCTTCCTAAATTCCATATGTATGCGTTAGTATTCTGTATTGGTGTTTTTCTTTTTGGCTTACTTCACTCTGTATAATAGGCTCCAGTTTCATGCACCTCATTAAAACTGATTCAAATGTATTCTTTTTAATGGCTGAGTAATATTCCATTGTGTATATGTTTTATACATCTAGGTTGCTTCCATGTCCTGGCTATTATAAACAGTGCTGCGATGAACATTGGGGTACACATGTCTATAACCACAATTTTTTATAATTATTAAAGCATAGCAAATCAAATAAACATCCTGTCTAGCCATTTCTATGTTAGAAATACTTTTTTAGACTTACAAAAAGCATTAGTGTAATAGCTTACAAGGTAGCATATAAATGTTGCTGTTGTGAACAGAATTAGATACTTTATTTTTTAAACATCTATTGTAACAAAAAAATGAGTACCTGTCAGATATTTCCAGTGACAGTAATTTGAAAATAGTCAAAGTTATATAAACAGTCATGCTGTGGGGAAAACTATAGCAAGTTATTATTGACAGCTATGTGGTTTGAAGGTAAGATGCTCTGCAATAATTCCCATAATTTTCTGTGAGTGGTATAACTAACTTGGCATTTATTTATCTTCTAGATGAAATGAATGATCATCAAAATACCCTCTCCTACATCCTGATAAACCCATCTCCAGACACCAGACTGGAGCTGAATGATGTTGTGTAAGTTGATGTATCTCACATAACGCCTGCATTTTCAGAAAACCACACATTTATTTATTTTTATATTTTTATTCCCCCATAAAGCCCCGTATTGTTCTTGTGATATAAATACTTGGAAACTCAAAGTCTAATTTTGGTGTCCAATAAACAAATGCATTTTGTGCACTGCATTGTGTATCGCTGTGTGTTGTACTATACAAAAGCATCATAGGATAGTGGAGGTATAGAAAACAGCTTGAATTTTGTTTTCAATATATTGAGCAAATATACATTTGGACAAATGATAGAAAACCTGTGGAATATAAAAAAGAAAGAAGTTCAAAGGAAAACCTAAAATATACCACACTAGCTAATTCTAAATCCCTTAGACCTTTCAAAGCCAAGGTAAAATTGGTCAAAATTTTTATTAGGAAAAGGTCTATGGTAGTAATTTGTATTATGCATGTTAATAAAAGTGTTAAAGTGCTGCTTTAAAAGTGTGGTCTATATAGCATGACTTTGTCACATGAGTTAAGCATGGATTAAATGAGATAGTGTTTTTCTAAACTCAGAAAAGAAGGCATTATTGTGAGTTACTCTGATTATAATGATTGAGGACTTGAACTAGACTCTTAGGGTAGATAGGATTTGTGCAGGTGGAGAGAATAGAACATTCCAGAACAGGGAGATGGCTTGAGAAAATGCAATACCTGGGCATCGCATAATGTGTGCCAACTGGCAACACTACAGAGCCTAGTGTGACCAGAGTAAAAGCTTTGTATTGTTAGCATTTGCATTGCTAATAACTAGTTAAACGATATTCTGTTCAATTCAGTCACTCAGTTGTGTCCAACTCTATGCGACCCCATGGACTGCAGCACGCCAGGCTTCCCTGTCCACCACCAACTCCTGGAGCCTATTCAAACTCATGTATATTGAGTCAGTGATGCCATCCAACCATCTCATCCTCTGTCATCCCCTTCTCCTCCTGCCTTCAATCTTTCCCAGCACCAGGGTCTTTTCAAATGAGTCAGTTCTTTGCAGTATTGGAAACATATTAAGCTTGACTTTGGAAGGACCTTAGATTAGAAAATAAAGAATTTATACTCAGTCTTCTCTGTAATAAGAGCACTTGGTTATATGAGCAAGAAAGTAGCAAAATTTTAGAAAAGTCATTTTGACAACTGTTGATGTAAGCCTAGGAGAGAAATTCCTTAAGAGAAGCCGCTCCCAAGATCCATGGTTCTAAGGATTTTCTAGACCAAGTCCTGCTTACACAAGGTAGTTAACTCCAGATTGTATTAGTGACATAAAACCAATGCCAAAGATTCAAAAGAATTGGTGGGTGTTAGGTCCACAGAACGTGTGTGTGTCTATAACCAGGAAAATAAGCAATAAGACCAGTGGCTAGGAAGTGTGGGGACATTCTGTGATGCAGAGCATAAAGTGGATCCATGCCAAGTGGTTTAGAACTAACGTTGGTATTAATAATATGCTAGCAGTTAAAAGCCTACTTGTAGAAGTTGCCAGTTTTCTGGGAGATTTCAGCTGGGATTGAAAGGGGTTATTTTTATTTTTTTAATTTTTTTTTATTTTTTTTGCAAGAGCTGTCTAGGAAGCAATGGAATTGATTGGCAGGATAGAGATAAGATTCTGTCATAACATCTGGATAAGGGTTGTAAAAGCAAAAGCCTATGAAATAAATTTATGGAGGCAAAGTTTAAGACTTGTTTATTGTTCTGGGAATTGGAAAATAACAGCTCTCACATGGTTTTAAGAGTTAGAATCTATGTGGTTGCAAAAAAAGAAAAAAATTACTCTTTAACTGAAACAAGTCAGGATGGTGAGGCACTTTTCCAAGCAGAAAAAAGCAGTCTTTGGGTGAGGAGGAGAGAGAGATGAGAAGCTGGGGTTTCAGTACATTGTTCAATGCACTAATGGAAATGTCTAGAAAGCTTATGGGGATATAATGCTGAGCTTTGGAAAGAAGCTAGTTCTACGTAGAAATTAGTTATGTTTTTCATCTTCTAAATGAATGAAACTGAAAAGAATTAGTTTTTAAAAGATCAGATACTTAAAGAAGAAAAAGTAGAAGAATGAATGTTGGCCTATTGAGTTACTACTCCGTTTTAGGGCCAAAAGGTGGATGTGCTTCAAAAACTTCTCAGAAAAATAACATCAGCAGGAGTAACTCTGACCCAAAATTAGTGTGAAAAGATTTTATATAAGGCATCAAAGATAAAACTAGCAAGTATAATAATGTTTTTTTTTTCTTTTTGCCATCTGATAGTTAAAATATTAGAACTTTGAGGAATCAGATGATGATAATTCCAGCTGCTAATTGTCTTAAGGCAGCTGTCAAAATTTATATCCAGTGGTGATGATGAATTTATGGAGCACTTTAAGTTAGATGAAAATTTCTTATTTGTGATGCACCTGGCTTTCAAATGTGCATTCTGGAGACTGGACTTCGTATATAATTAAAATATGATAAAACTGTTCTGTTTTTCTTGTGTCTGTGTTTACACATATCTTTCCTCCTTCGACTCATAAAATCAGGCAATTTTTATTAGTTATCCAGTCTGGCCTTGTAGTCCCAACTTTTGTATGCTTCTTTTTCAAAGTTTCAATTATATATATATTTTAAATTGATCGTACCATAACAAGTCATAAGTTTTTTGCGACTAATATGATTATTTTCCATGATTATATTTCATGAAATGGTAAGATCATGTTAACCTTTTGAGTATATGTACCTAGCCTTCTATCAAATAGATTTTGTAACTCAAAATAATTCCTTAGACTTTTTAAAACTCAAACATAAAAATAAAATATGGATGTTACAATATATATAGGAAAATAGGCATGGGATTTTCTGCCTTTTAGATATTATTATTTGTATTAGTTATAAGCTAAAACATCAAATTGAACTACTATTTCAAAAAACAAAAAAAGACTCCTTTGCCATGCTCTGTATTTTGGGCATTGAGATAATTAAATTTAGTATAACTGAAGCAAAAAAAAAAAAAAAAGCTACCATGACAAGACGTACAAAAAACACATTCAAGAAATTTATGTTTTATTAGATTCATAAGTTTAGTAGTGTCCATAATATGGAAGGGGACTTTTGCAGCTAAATCAATGAATTTAGGGGATAACAGATTATACCCAAACTTTTTATGGTTTTCTAAAGAACCGCATTCAAAAGTTCATTTTAATTGAAGGCACAACATTAATTTGATTCAAAGAACCATAAATCACTAGATGATATGGTGATAAAAAGTTTAGTGGGCACTATTAGTTTTCTTCATTGATCTACCATGCTACCGATATTCACAGTAATTATAAAGCAGGCCCATGAATAACAAAATCCAGTCAATAGATCCAAGTATGTGAATTTCAACTTTCATTTGAGAGAAGAAAATAGACTACAGTGCTTTAAATTGCTCTTCTCATTTTCATTAAAAGACATCAGTTCAGTTCAGTAGCTCAGTCCTGCCCGACTCTTTGTGACTCCATGGACTGCAACATGCCAGGCTTTCCTGCCCATCACCAGCTCCTGGAGCTTGCTCAAGCTCATGTCCATCGAGTTGGTGATGCCATCCAACCATCTAATCATCTGTAAGCCCCTTCTTCTCCTGCCTTCAATCTTTCCCAGTATCAGGGTCTTTTCCAATGAGTCAGTTCTTCACAACAGGTGGCCAAAGTATTGAAGTTTGAGCTTCAGCATCAGTCCTTCCAATGAATAGTCAGGACTGATTTCCTCTAGGATTGACTGGTTTAATCCCCTTCTAGTCCAAGGGAATTTCAAGAGTCTTATCCAACACCACAGTTCAAAAGCATCAATTCTTCAATGCCCAGCCTTCTTTATGGTCCAACGCTCACATCCATACATGACTACTGGAAAAACCGTAGCTTTGACTATACAGACCTGTGTTGACAAAGTAATGTCTTTGCTTTTTATTTCATTTTCTTAACTTTAAATTTATTTATTTTAATTGGAGGCTAATTACTTTACAATATTGTATTGGTTTTGCCATATATCAACATGAATCTGCCATGGGTATACACATGTTCCCCATCCTGAACCCCTCTCCCTCCTCCCTCCCAGTATCATCCCTATGTGTCATCCCAGTACACCAGCCCCAAACATCCTGTATCCTGTATCAAACCTGGACTGGCAATTTGTTTCTTATATATTATACATGTTTCAATATCATTCTCCCAAATCATCCCACCCTCTCCCTCTCCCACAGAGTCCAAAAGACTGTTCTATACATCTGTGTCTCTTTTGCTGTCTCGCATACAGGGTTATCATTACCATCTTTCTAAATTCCATATATATGTGTTAGTATACTGTATTGGTTTTTAATATGCTGTCTAAGTTCATCATAGCTTTTCTTCCAAGGAGGAAGTGTCTTTTAATTTCGTGGCTGCAGTCACCATCTGCAGTGATCTTGGAACCCAAGACAATAAAGTCTCTCACTGCTTCCATTGTTTCTCCATCTATTTGCCATGAAGTCATGGGACTGGATACCATGATCTTCGTTTTTTGAATTTTGAATTTTAAGCCAGCTTTTTCACTCTCCTTTTTCACCTTCATCAAGAGGTTTTTTAAATTCCTCTTTGCTTGCTGCCATAAAGGTGGTGTCATCTGCTTATCTGAGGTTGTTGACATTTCTCCCAGCAATCTTGATTCCAGCTTGTGCTTCATCCAGTCTGGCATTTCACATGATGTACTCTGCATAGAAGTTAAGTAAGCAGGGTGACAATATGCAGCCTTGGTGTACTCCTTTCCCAGTTTGGAACCAGTCCGTTGTTCCATGCCCAGTTCTAACTATTGTTTCTTGACCTGCATACAGATTTCTCAGAAGACAGGTCAGGTGGTCCGGTATTCCCATCTCTTTAAGAGTTTTCACAGTTTATTGTGATCCACACAGTCAAAGGCTTTGGCCTTTGTCAATAAAGTAGAGAACATTTATGTTCCAATATTCATAAATATGTCCTTAATTTGGACATATTTATGAATATCTTCCTTTTGGTCTTTAAGAGAAGTACAAATCTTCATTATAGTTCCCACTTTTAAGTTAGTTTCTCCATTTATTTATGTGACTCCTAACATTATTACAAAGTGATGAAATATTTATTGCATTTGCATCTGAAAAAGACATTTTAGGAGCTGTGTTACATGTATTCACTTTCCACCTCTCAATTCCAAGTGCTCATGGCTTTCCACTGCCTCTAGAACAGAAATGGAAACTTATCCTGAAGCTGAAAGTCCTTCATTAGCATCTTTCTAGGTTCTTCTGTGAATTAATCTCCTGTCCTTTCCTGGTCAAACCAGTCCTCTGAAGTCAAACTCATTTTCTGAACATGCCAAGGTCATCCCTGGGATGGAACTTTTTTCTCAGTCCCATTTCCACTCCACTTCGACCTGGAGAGACATCAACCTAACCCCCTCAGTAAAACATTCCTTCATTGTCTCCTGTTCTTTTCATCTTTCTGTGGTGTTTGGAATTTCTTTTTCATCCTTTTATCTGCTTCATAAATTAAATCCTCTGCAGGGGTCAGAGAGTGTGGCTTTTCATATCCCCAGATCCAGCTTGTAGTCTAGAGAAGCTCAAGAAAAAGATACTCATATCATTAGGCAGTCTAAACTAAACCATGCTTCTTGAAACAAATTCTAGCATTGAAATTTGTGAGTTTGGCAGATGAACATTTACCTGTTTATTAATAGAGTGAATTAAGGATAATTTTGGGGTCCAATTGCTTAATATAGCATAACCTGAATTTTAGGCTAATTAATTTAAAATGTTATCTATGCATAATGTTCTTCATAGCATTTCTGAAATCATTAATTTTTTAGAATCATAGAATATTTAAATTAAAAGACTATAGAAATAATTTGATCAAATTATTAATAGTTATGAATGATAAAACTAAGAACAATCAATTGATATAATCGTGGCTAGAATTTAGGTCTCCTTGATAGAAAAATAGCTAAAGTAAAGAATAAGAAACCAATATATTTAAAATGGATAACCAACAAGGACCTAGTGTATAGCATATGGACCTGCTCAATGTCATGTGGCAGCCTGGGTGGCAGCTGGGTTTGGGGGAGAATAGATACATTTACATGTATGACTGAGTCCCTTTTTTGTTCATTTGAAACTATTATAACATTGTTAATCGCCTATACCACAATACAAAATAAAAAGTTCAAAAGAAAAAAAAAGAATAGATCAAAAAAATACTAGAATAAAACATAAATGTTTGATAAGGTGAACGTGGTGATGGATTGTAATTGAATGATAATGATTCATCATTCATCCATATTCATCTTCACAACGTTTCTAGGTATAGAAATAATACAAGCCCTGCAAAATTTTACAGACCAAATAAACAGCAAGTCCTTCCACCAACATTATATAGAGACAAGTTTTGATAACCATAAACACTAAACAAATAAACTTTAAGTAACAGTCTAAAGTNATTCATCATTCATCCATATTCATCTTCACAACGTTTCTAGGTATAGAAATAATACAAGCCCTGCAAAATTTTACAGACCAAATAAACAGCAAGTCCTTCCACCAACATTATATAGAGACAAGTTTTGATAACCATAAACACTAAACAAATAAACTTTAAGTAATAGTCTAAAGTATCAGGGTGGATGAGCTTTGCCTTTAGTTGCTACTGCAGTCATTTACTGTGTTTTATTTTATTAGATACTTAATCTGACCGGATCCACTGGCTTACCCACCCAACAGTGAACCCAGTGGAAAAGACAGCATCTGCAACACCATGGTTCAGGACTCTCGAGAGGAAACTCAGCTTTGATAAAAAGAAAATAATATTTTTTTTTTTTCCCTCCAAGGATGTTGCTTGAAACAACTTTAGATCTTAGGAAAGAAAAAGCATTGCTGGCATGAACTAAACTAGATTGGAATATATCCAATTATCTCATATTTTAAAAAATCTATTCTCCTGGAAGTATAGAGTATTTTGTAACTTGAAGTACTGCTTGTTGGTACTCCTCCTATTAATATCTGAAAGACATCAATGGAGTGGTTTTGAAAACCTAAATCAGAACACAAAAATTTAAACCTGATGTTTCCTTGTTTGACAATGATGGAAACTGTAGAAGCCAATTTTTTTAAAAGTATTAAGGCTTTATGAAAGTAAACTAGAAATCTAACTATATTTGGTGCATCCCAGTGGACATAGAAGATGGTTGCTCCTCTTAAAATTAAATGTTTCCTATTACATTGCTGTTCTATAGAAGCAGCTCATCATACTGTGTCTAGTCTTCTCTACACAGATAAACAAATCTATGTGGCTGACTTCTGTGTAAGAATCATGTTTGCTTTAGAATATGAATCCTTCAGTCATTTTAACCTTTTTGTTGCCTTTTCATATGATATGATATCCATTTTAGAATTTGCCATGTTGATAGCATGTTTTATTACTCTGAAGAAATCAAAACAAAGAAAAATAAATGTTAACTACATGAAATTTTCCCTAACTTCATGTTTGACACACATTGTATGCCAAGAAAAGTATAAAAGCAAATATGTATTGTTCTCCTAAGAGAATACCTAACATAGGGAAAATACTTGAAACACGTTTGTCGACTTACGTTTACTCCAAGAATTGAAACTGAAATATTAAGTAATGATTTTCATTAAAATCTTGAGCTTTAGCATTTTTTATATATCTATATAGTATGTTTCAATAGAAAGATACTTTAAAAGAAGCATAATTATGCTTTTTATAGAATACAAAGAATTTAAAACATTAGAAGTCCTCCTTTATGCTTTTAGCATTAAAGTAATCATATTCCAAAAAATGCTATATCAAAATTTTTATCTAATTTAACTGTATTTTAACATTGTGTGGAAAACATACAAAATAAAGATAGGGAGCTTGGGGGAATTCCCCGGTGGTCTAGTGGTTAGGCCTCTGCGCTTTCACTGCCAAGGGCTCTATTTCTGGTCGGAGAACTAAGATCCTGCAAGCTGTGTGGTGTGGCCAAAAAGAAAAGGTAGTTTTCGCCATTTACATTGAATGCAGACCATACAGAACTGGGCAGTTATAAAAAAAAGTTGACCCTTGGTGACTCCAGTGCTCTTACCTGTATTGCATTAGTCCCCTTCGGAAACAGGTTGAAAAACACAGAGCTTAGTTTGCAAGGTAGTTGGAATGTGTTGTCATTCCCATGAAAGAGATACCGAAAAAATTTTTAAGCTATTTTTGCTCCAAAATTTTTTTCTGAATTTTACTTTAATTTTTAATTCAACAGAAGGTAGAACATTTAAAACTAGAAAGAGATGTGGTATCATTTCTTTACACAAAGAAGCAGATAAATTGAAAACAAAATAGGATTAAAGGTAATAAGTAAATAAAATCTAACATTCCCCCATAATTCTGTGAATATAAATGTGAAATTATAGATTACAGCTGTTGTATAATTTGGCTTTGCATATATGAAATGCCTATTTGTTGTTATTTTTGTTTAGTATGTTACATTATTCTCATTTTAGAACAACATGAACACCAAGAATTTCCCCTAAAATAGGGAGACCCTATATTTAATTCTCTTTAACCAAACAAGGAAATAGAAACACAACTTAAAACAAAGATGGTATGCTTATACATGTGTATATATTATAAACACAGGTGAAATACAGTTGACAAACATAGTCACATAGAAATTATTCAAACTGAAGGCAGAATTGAATTAATATATGTAATGGAGAACAACAGTAAATTTAATGAACTTGTTTCATATTTGCACATTGAAATTTAAGTATGATGTTTCTTTGAGTTGCCATGTCTTTACCCGTTACAGTTTTGTTTAGGAATAAGTGTAAAGTTTTATGAAATCTTCTATTTCCTCCAATATCTCAAATTGAGTATTTTTGCATTATGACAGTTGCCAAGACTAGGGTTTTACGCTAGGTAAGACCTGACTATATTTCCTACAAAAATAAAAAATGTGTTTCATAAATTTAAAAATAATTATTTTTGACTATGAACATTAGTCCAAATTTAATATTTAACACAATTCAGATCAGCTTGCTATAATAATGATAATTTATTACTCTTTCTGTTATTTAAAAAATAAAAACACACTTATAAAAGCCTTTTAACAAATGGTTGCCTTTTTAAATTACTTACACTTGCACATGAAAATAAAATATGAAGTCAATATTAGTTCTTGTAACCCTATGGGATTTGATTCTGTTTATTGTCTATGTACCATTTTGCTACCAGTTACATTGCTTTAAAATAAATAATAAAATTATTTCTGATGATGAAAACATTTATTTTGGCAAAACTTGAGTTGCGTAGACAAATTATATTTTGATTTGCCACAGTTGTATTTTTCCCTGTCACTTTAATATTTCAAAACCAATATAAACATGAAGGTGATATCACTGGAAAAGTTAGTGATAAATAAACAGTTGTTAAATTACCTAAGAAAAGAAGGATAGGAAAGACAGACAGAGGATATTTATTTTGGCAAAACTTGAGTTGCGTAGACAAATTATATTTTGATTTGCCACAGTTGTATTTTTCCCTGTCACTTTAATATTTCAAAACCAATATAAACATGAAGGTGATATCACTGGAAAAGTTAGTGATAAATAAACAGTTGTTAAATTACCTAAGAAAAGAAGGACAGGAAAGACAGACAGAGGAGGAAGTGAACAAAGAGAAGGGAGGGAAAAGTAGAAAGGGAAAGAGATGAAGAGAGAGAAAAAGAAGGGGGAAAAAAGGAAAGGAAAAAAATCAAAAAGAAACACCAATGTAGGTTTAAAGGCCAGAAAAACAGTGCTTAGAGAAAACCAACTTTAAATGCAAAGCTAGACTTTTGGTCAGGGAAATGGAGTAGAAACTTTTCTCCCCATTACTTCTAAGTGCAGCTGGAAACCCTAGATATGAAACTGAGCAGCGCCCTCTGGGCCTTCCTAGGGACAGACACACCATCCCGCATGTCCTAGGAAAAGAGTCAAGCAAGACCAAGTAGTATTAACTTAGCCAAAAAACAGAGTCAAGGACACTTCGTTCCTTAAGAGCTCTTAGTCATATTCTGAGCCATACTTTGGAGTTGTTTTGCAGATACTGAAACCCCCAAAAGGGAAGAAGTTGACTACATGCTGACCACCAGCACATAGATCCCAGACCAGTGGGAACCAGAAAATTGATACTTGAGATTCCTGAAAAGCCATCCTGTTACCTCACCCCCAATCAACCAGAAGGATGTACATGATCCAGGTGCATACGACCCTCTCCTTCGCCTTGCCTTTAAAAAACCCTTCCTTGAGAGCCACTGACAAGTTTGAGTGTTTTGAACACTAGCTGACTGTTCTCCTTACTTGGTGCCTGGCAATAAACACTGTACTTTCCTTCACCACTGCCTGGTGACCATAGATGGCTTTGCTGTGCCTCAAGCAAGCAGACCTAAGTTGGGTTGAATGACAAATACTACATGTCAATCCAGCATAAGAAGGCTGAAGAGAAGAAGGAAGATGGACTAGGGGGCTATGGCTTGAGGAGCAGCATGATGTGGGCTCTCTGGGTTTTCTTTTTGCCTCCTACAGTTGCTTTGGATATTTGGAAATACCAGTGTGCATGCATGCTCAGTCATGTGTGACTCTTTGTGACCCCACAGACTGGAGCCTGCCAGGCTTCTCTACCCATGGGATTTCCAAAGCAAGACTGTTGGAGTGGGTTTCCATTTCCTCCTCCAGGGGATCTTTCCAATCCAGGGATCAAATCTGCATCTCCTGTATCTCCTGCTTTGGCAGGTGGATTCTTTACCACTCTTCCACCTGGGAAGCCTGGGAAATGTTAGTGAGAACAGCAAAACCAACAAAAGCCTGCTCTTTCTACGGGACCAACTTTGCGGCATATGCAGCTGTCAACAGCACCAGACTCCTGATGACGCTGCAGTGTCTGGCTTGTTCACAGAACATCTCCTAAAATATATGGTGGTCAAAACGTCCAATGACAAAGAGCTTCCTTCAGCACCCCCAGGATGGTTGTGTAATCAAGTGCCTCCAGTGGTACGCTCCCCCATGAAGACTGTCCTGAGATGTTCAGCAAAGGATTACCACAGAATTTTCTGCAATTCTGTGAACCGCAGCGATGCCAACAGCCTGGTTTCAGTCCTGGAGTCTCTTCCTGGATGCTCAATCTCAGCTCTTAGGGTAATGCATGCTCCTTATATCTCTTATTGGTGTATTATTTTCAAGTCCTCTTTACTTAGCATTAACCAATCTGTCATTACTCCAAGGTTATCTGTAACTTTCTTTGTCCAAATCACTGTGTACTTCTTCAGATTAGATCCTGGCTGAGAAAAATACATAAGTCTGTAGTTCTCCATCTGAATAAATCTGAGATAATGGTGATATCAAAATCTAAGGCCTAGAATCTGAAGGACATATTTTGTGAAAATTCAGCAAATTAAATAGTACCTGCTGGGAAAATTTTAAGACAGACAACCCTTACTCTGTGGAGCATTAGATAACTATTATTTCATTTTGATCTCTGATCATTTTATAGGATTGCTCTCCAGTCTATATTATTTGAAGGAACAGGCTTTAACTGTGGTGTATCAATATGAGATTATACCCAATGCTTCTGAAAAAAGTGTTATTTGGCTTATAATTAATGATTATGTACTATCTCAGTATTCAATAAAATTTCATTCTACTGTTTATATCTATTAATAAAAATGTTGCAATAGAGTTAAAATGTCTGTCTTCTTAAGTAATAGCAGAAATCGAAGAAATTGCACTGTAATTTAGTCACATTTCAAAGAAATACAGAGTTGTACTCAGAGACATATGTTTCCTTTTTCTCTCTATACAAACAGGTTTAATTTCATGCGCTAACAGACTAGATAGTTTGGGACTTTAAAATTAAATACAGTTCCAAAAGGAAAAGTTCCTGAATTTATAGACTGCCATTCCCTGATTTGTATGATATTAATACTTATACAGAATAAGAAAACTTGAGAATGTCTTGGAATATTTCAACTTAACAAAAGATTGGGCCTATGAAATACTCTTACTGTTAAGCCTAAGGTAAGCACTCAATTTGATATTTATAAATACAATTATTGATGTATATTATTTCAAGTAATATAAATATAATGGAAATATTTATTACTTTAGCTAAGAATTCAAACTTTAAAAATATTGAGAAAAACACTACTTGAAAAATACTTCAATTTTAGAGGTTTAGGATCCAACTAAGCCACAAATGATTTGATTTTGAATTTTATGATCACTTTGTAATGAAATTAATTGACTTTTAATGTTTTTGGCAAAAAGCACACTATGACATGACTATAAAATGACTAACGTTTTCACCGAAAAACGTGTTGCCAAAAATAATTAAGTAGCTGTGTTTGATTTACTATCTCTAACTAAAGGAGACAAATCTTTTATTCTGAAGTACTCAGCCTCCTCCAAGTTACTGTGGGCAATCCTCGTTTTTCACTTGTGTTCAGACTCTCAGTCGTGTCTGATTCTTTGTGACCCCGTGGACTGTAGCCCACCAGGCTCCTCTGTCCCTGGGCTTCTCCAGGCAAGGATACTGGAGTGGGTGGCCATGCCCTCCTCCAGCGGATATTCCTCATCTAGGGATCAAACCCGCGTCTCTTAAGTCTCCTATATTGGCAGGGATTTTCTTTACCACTAGCGTCACCTGGGGATAACTTATTAGATGATACTGTAAGTTAAAAATCACTTAATGAAATAATTTTATTTTGCCATTTTCATGTTATTCTATCATTTTTTTCCCTTGAATTCGCTGAAATATTGATATTGTTTAAGAATTTCAATCTAAAATGGAGCCAGAGAATGCAAAATGAAAAAATCTCAAATTCATCCCCTCAGGAAGACAAAAACTTAAGAAATGAGAAATAATTTTCTGTAAATATGTGATTTACTGAAAACTAGTAATATTGGTATTTCTTAAATGAAAGAGAGTGGGTCAGGTGTTGCCTTGTACCAACCTCAGGAAATGTCCTTCATGGTTTCCAGAGGGATGAACAAAAGTGACCCAGGTCAAGTTGGTCTCAATAAATAAGCTGAACTGAATTTGTCTGGTGAGGCTGGTTTTGTCTGAGTAGGGAAATAGCAAGCCACTGGTTTTTCATTAAAAAAAAATTCCAACCGAACTCTCCCTTCTTTATGTTTCTGGCCATAAATACAGTTAACCTCAAGCCCTAAACAGACTTGCTTGTTACTTGCTATTGATTTCACGTCCCAAGCTGCAATTCCTCTACTATTCCTGAATAAATTCATCTTTTCAAAAAATTATTTTTAATTGAAGGATAGTTGCTTTATAATATTGTGCTGGTTTCTGCCATGCATCAACATGAATCAGCTGTACATATGTTCCGGACTTCTCTTGTAGCTCAGCTGGTAAAGAATCTGCCTGCAATGCAAGAGACCCTGGTTTGATTCCTGGGTCAGGAAGCTCCCCTGGAGAAGGGATCAGTTATCCACTCCAGAATGAAATTGGGAAATAAGTTTGGTAGGAGAAAATTGTTCATATGCAAACCCATAACAAATCATATATTTTTCACTATTGCATTCCCACAGAGTAACTCTTATGCGTTCTGTAATCATTTAATACTTCTTGATATGAATTTACTTTCATTAAGTCCATCCAAGCAATTCTCAAAACTATACAAACTTAATTATCAGTAGGGAAATCAATAGCTTCAGATATTC
>SJYX01015435.1:0-21839 GCA_006410675.1 Oreotragus oreotragus
ATGAGATGGCTGGATGGCATCACGGACTCGATGGACGTGAGTCTGAGTGGACTCCGGGAGATGGTGGTGAAAAGGGAGGCCTGGCGTGCTGCGATTCATGGGGTCGCAAAGAGTCGGACAGGACTGAGTGAACTGAACTGAACTGAACTCAGTGTCTAATTTCCGCGCTGCCACAAGGGGGCGGTGGTGGACACTTTTTTAGGCTCACTTGTTCAGTCGTGCTATGAGGAGGGACACTGCAAACAAATAACACTGGCGTGTGTGGGGAGTGCTCACAGTGTCTCGACCACACTGGGTTTGCCCCCTCTCAGGGCATGTGTGCTTTCCCCATCTACACTGCTTAGGCTCTAGGTTGCTCTGCTGGGAACTGTCTGAGGCCGGCCCTGGGTTGCATGCACTTCCCAGGTTTAAGCTGCTCAGGTTCAGGTACTCGGGTACTCCTCAGAGGCACAGACTCGGTTGGGCTTGCGTTTTGTGCCCTTTCCAGGTCTGAGCAGCTCAGGTGACCAGGTGTTTGGTGAGCGTGGTTGCTAGGACTTATTGCCTTCCCCTTCCCTGCCGCTCAGTTTTCTGGGTGTACAACCGGCGCACCTTCTCGGGCAGATGTTGACTGTCCAGAATCCCAGGAAGTCTTGGTTAGCAAGGAAGCCTGCTTGCAGTTTGGTAGATGAGGCCTGTCTGGGGCTCTGGCTGCCCTCGCCTGTCTGTCCCCAGAGGGGGATGGGCCGGTTTGCAGCCGGCTAGCTCTGCTCAGTCCTTTGTCCTGTGAGCGGGCCTGGTGGTGTCTTAGGTTAGGGCTTTTCACATGGTAGCTATCCCACAGTCTGGTTTGCTATCTCAAGTTAGTTCCCTCAGATTGCCCTCGGGGCATTCAGGCCCTGTCCTTACAATGCAGCCCAGCCCTCCCTGCCCAGGCCCCGCTTGCTAATGGTGGATGCAGGCATCTGCGCTGCTTCTCTGCTGGGAGTTACCATTGGGCACGTAATCTGTGGCTTTTAATTAATTATTTATGTTTCCTCCCGGTTATGTTGCCCTCTGAGGTTCCAAGGCTCACCACAGACTTGCCAGTGAGTGTTTCCTGGTGTTTGGAAACTTCTCTCTTTTTAAAGACTCCCTTCCCAGGACGGATCTCCGTCCTTACCTCTTTTGTCTCTCTTTTTATCGTTTATATTTTTTTCCTACCTCTTTTTGAAGACAATGGCTGCTTTTCTGGGTGCCTGATGTCCTCTGCAGGCATTCAGAAGTTGTTTTGTGGAATTTACTCAGCGTTCAAATGTTCTTTTGATGAATTTGTAGGGGAGAAAGTGGTCTCCCCATCCTGTTCCTCCGCCATCTTAGGACCGCCTCCGAGGCTAATACTTTCAAAGCTGCTCTTTGATTCAACTTGGGGTGAGCATACGTGCTTCCAGATTTCCATTATACAATATCATTAGCCGCTTATGCCACCTGCCCCCAGGGGATATTCCTGAAGGAAGACTGGAGAGACTGGAAGTAAAAAAAAGTGCAGCCAATCCTCTGAGCCTGACCAGCCTGCAGAGTAACTCACTACAGAGAAAGGATTTTTTTTTTTTTTTGTATTTTCAATTTAATTAAAATACCTCAAATTGTATTTTCCATATAATTTTCACATGTTTTTCATTAAATACTGTACCCTGCTATATGGCCCATTCTGGTCACTGCTATTTTAAGAGAATCTTGAGAGGAAAAATGATGCTGGAATAAGTGTTCATGTCTTCTCACTTCTCAAGTTTTATAATTACATGTGTTATTATTTTTAATATTTAGGATTTTTTAAATGGGAGACTTGGTTATGGGGAAAGTTTCTTAGAACATTTTAAAGGTGAGGAGTCTAGGGTTGCAAAGTCCTCCTTATTTTACAGATTGGGAGACTAAGGTAGCAGGGTAGAAAGGTGCCTGATTTCAGATTGGAGACCTATTGGCCATACCACACTGTGCCTCCCAAACCTGATTCTAAGGTTACTCACAGGTTCATGAGATGTGTATAAGAGACAGTTGATTTTTTTTTTTTTTTGTATTTTCAATTTAATTAAAATACCTCAAATTGTATTTTCCATATAATTTTCACATGTTTTTCATTAAATACTGTACCCTGCTATATGGCCCATTCTGGTCACTGCTATTTTAAGAGAATCTTGAGAGGAAAAATGATGCTGGAATAAGTGTTCATGTCTTCTCACTTCTCAAGTTTTATAATTACATGTGTTATTATTTTTAATATTTAGGATTTTTTAAATGGGAGACTTGGTTATGGGGAAAGTTTCTTAGAACATTTTAAAGGTGAGGAGTCTAGGGTTGCAAAGTCCTCCTTATTTCACAGATTGGGAGACTAAGGTAGCAGGGTAGAAAGGTGCCTGATTTCAGATTGGAGACCTATTGGCCATACCACACTGTGCCTCCCAAACCTGATTCTAAGGTTACTCACAGGTTCATGATGCCTTCAGAAGTGATGGGGATTTCACATTAGCCCTGTTTTCAGAATTCGCTTGGACTGTGATACCCAGAATGTGGAGGTTACTGATATTCACCTTGTACAAAACCCACAATTCACCCTTGTGGTTCCTCTTGACAGCCATTGCTGAGCTTTTCTCTATGCCAGCCTCATGCTGAGCATTTGAGCCTCATGGACCTTGCCTGCTTTGGTCTCGTGAGAGCCGTGCTCGGGGGTTGGATTCTCTTCACTGGATGACATGGAAGACTGAGGATCAGATAGTTGTGATTTCCCTCAATACTCCAAGGGTAAATATGTGCCAGAACCTGAACTTTTTAAAAAAATTGATTTATAGTTGCTTGACAATGTTATGTAGGTTCAGGTGTGGGGCTACCATGGTGGCTCAGAGGGTAAAGAGTCTGCTTGCAATGCAGGAGACCTGAGTTTGATCCCTGGTTTTGGGAAGATCCCTGGAGAAGGAAATGGCAACCCACTCCAGTATTCTTGCCTAGGGAATTCATGGACAGAGGAGCCTGATGGACTACAGTCCATGGGGTCGTAAAGAGTCAGGTCAATGAGCGACTACCCTTCCACTTTTCATTAGGTTCAGGTATACAGCAACCTGATTCAGACATAGATACAGATATATAGATATAGAGGATTTTTATTTCAGCTTCTTTTCCTTTATAAGTTATTACAAAATATTGAGTATAGTTCCCTGTGCTGTTATATAGTAGGTCCTTGTTGGTTGTCTATTGTATATATAGTTGAGTGTGTATATTTATGTCAGACTCCTGATTTATCCTCCACACTGCTTCCCCTTTTGGTAACCATGAGTTTTTTTTTTTTTTTTTACGTCCATGAGTCTTTTGGTATAAGTTCTTCAGTATCACATTTTAGATTCCATAAATTAGTGCTATCTATGATATTTGTCTTTCTCTGTCTGATCTACTTCATTTAGTATGATTATCTCTACATCCATCCACTTGTTGCTGCAAATGTTATTATTTCATTCTTTTTCATGTGGAGCCAGAATTATTATTTTTTTTAATTTTAATTTTATTTTACTTTACAGTACTGTATTGGTTTTGGCATACATTGACATGAATCCGTCATGGGTGTACATGAATTCCCAAACATGAACCCTCCCCCTCCCACCTCCCACCCCACATCATCCTTCTGGATTATCCTCATGGAGCCAGAATTAGAACCCAGAACTGCTTGATTCTCAGACTTCAAATGTGGGCCACCTACATAGTATGAATTCTAGTTTCCTCTCTTCTGAGGCCATTCAGACTTTTATGCTCAGTTATATTTAGAGAAGAAAATTCTTACTCTTTGAGAAAGGGATTTTAGGCACCAGCAAACAGGTAGAAGTGGGGGTGAAGAGAACCTTTTTCCTGACCCTGATGTCACAGAAGATAAAGCCTAAACCAGTAAGATACCTGGCCAGTCCCTGTAGCCCTCTAATTTTCCCAAGCTCTGGTGGAGTTGGCCTCAGACCACTTCTGTTCTGCAAGAACACACAAGGTTTATTCATCTTCCCTGGTGGCTCAGTCAGTAAAGAATCTGCCTGCAATGTGGGAGACCTGGGTTCGATCCCTGGGTTGGGAAGATCTCCTGGAAGAGGGCATGGCAACCCCCTCCAGTACTCTTGCCTGGAGAATCCCCATGGACAGAGGAGGCTGGCAGGCTACCGGCCAAGGGTGTGCAAAAAGTTGGACATGATGAGCTACTAGGCACAGCAGAGCACAGCACTCTAAGATGAATCCTTTGTCTACATGAGTGACTCAGTCAACTATGGGCTTTCCCGGTGGCTCATCTGGTAAAGAATCTGCCTGCAGTGCGGGAGACCTGGGTTCAGTCCCCATGTTAGGAAGATCCTGTGGGGAAGGGAACGGACGCACTGCAGTATTCTGGCCTGGAGAATTCCATGATCTGTATGGTCTGTGGGGTCACAAAGAGTCAGACTCAACTGAGTGATTTTCACTTTCACTTTTTTGTCTTTGATATTAAACTTATGTCCCCAAAGAGACGTATTCTCTTTTTTGGGAACAAATATCTCCAAAGGAAGCATCAACTCACCCTGTAAGCCTGTTCACTATTTTAAAAATTCCAGAAATGAGATGCAGTTGGGGGACTGGAGGAGATGGATATAGGTGAATCAGAGGTCTCTGCTGGTGCCAAACGGGCACCCATTTGGATTTCCTGGACCAGGTGTTCCAGGTTGACAAGGGCCCAATGCACCAGGCGTAACAACCAACTGAGACAGCAGTAGTTGAGGAATAAACATACTCAAGTCCAAGGAATATCTTACCCCATCAGCTGGCCTCAGTGTGACCTGACCTTCCCTGAGGATGCAAAGCTGGGTTTCTGTCCTTGTAAGACCTAGGCCAGTCACTGTCCTTCCCTGAACCTCAATATCCTCAGCTGGCAAACGAGGTTTTCCATACCTATTAAGTGTGTCGTGAGCACCAATGGTGAAGTGCACCTGCAGTGCCAAGCCATTCACCTGGGCCACAGTCTCCCTAGACTTTCCAGCAAAGAGGTGAAAATGATGACCTCTAAGCTCTCCTGTGGCTTTGATGTCTGTTGTGTTTACAATCTGGTTGTGTGACCCTCGAGTAGGCATCAGAATGGAGGAGGAAGATATGAGTCTACCAATGTGTTGTCAGGACTTCCTGTGGATTTGAATGGCATGAGCTGACTCACACTGGCTTCAATAAAGATAAAAATAAGAAGCGGGACATGTATTTCAACTGGAATTTTTGTGGCAAAGAGGACTTCAGGTACACTTGGATCAAGGCACTATAACAATACATTGTCTCATCTCCTTTGTACAGCTTCTTTTTCTAGTGAGTTTTGCCAAAATATTTGTTGAAGAAAAATTATGACCAACCTAGATAGCATATTCAAAAGCAGAGACATTACTGTGCTCACTGAGGTCCACCTAGTCAAGGCTATGGTTTTTCCAGTGGTCATGTATGGATGTAAGAGTTGGACTGTGATGAAGGCTGAGCACCAAAGAATTGATGCTTCTGAACTGTGGTGTTGGAGAAGACTCTTGAGAGTCCCTTGGACTGCGAGGAGATCCAACCAGTCTATTCTGAAGGAGATCAGCCCTGGGATTTCTTTGGAAGGAATGATGCTAAAGCTGAAAGTCCAGTACTTTGGCCATCTCATGCGAAGAGTTGACTCACTGGAGAAGACTCTGATGTTGGGAGGGATTGGGGGTAGGAAGAGAAGGGGACGACCGAGGATGAGATGGCTGGATGGCATCACTGATTCGATGGACGTGAGTCTGAGTGAACTCCGGGAGTTGCTGATGGACAGGGAAGCCTGGCATGCTGCGATTCATGGGGTCGCAGAGAGTCGAACACGACTGAGCGACTGAACTGAACTGAACTGAACTATCTTGAGGACAAATCAGATCCAGGCAACATGTGAAGACCTAAAGCCCCCTTGTGAGTCATGAGATCTAGCCAAGGCTTTTTTGTTTCTTTTACATTTTCAAAGGACCAATATTAGTTTGGTTAATATTTTCAGTTATTTTTCTCTTCTTATTTAATTTACTCCTGCTGTAATATTTATTGTACTCTTTCTGTGATAACTAAGGGTTTAGTTATTCTTCTTTTTCTAATCCCTTGATGTATAGAGGTAGGCTGTTTATTTGGGTTTTTCTTGCTTCTTTATGTAGGCATTTATTGCTACTCTTCCTCACATTTTTTTACTAGGGATATAATGTGCAACATGATGACTATAGTTAACGGTGATATATGATATATAGAAACTTTGTTAAGAGGGAAAATTCTAAGAGTTCTCATCACAAGGAAAAACTGTTGTTCTTTTTTCTATATTTTTTATTGTATCTATACGAGAACTTGAATATTAGCTGAACCTATTGTCATAATCACTTCATGGTACACAGAAATGCAACCGTTGGATTCAACTGATACAGTAATGAATGTCAATTTTTTTCTTCCCCCAAAATGGGGAAAAGATGACTAAAAAAGTGNCCAGAAATGAGATGCAGTTGGGGGACTGGAGGAGATGGATATAGGTGAATCAGAGGTCTCTGCTGGTGCCAAACGGGCACCCATTTGGATTTCCTGGACCAGGTGTTCCAGGTTGACAAGGGCCCAATGCACCAGGCGTAACAACCAACTGAGACAGCAGTAGTTGAGGAATAAACATACTCAAGTCCAAGGAATATCTTACCCCATCAGCTGGCCTCAGTGTGACCTGACCTTCCCTGAGGATGCAAAGCTGGGTTTCTGTCCTTGTAAGACCTAGGCCAGTCACTGTCCTTCCCTGAACCTCAATATCCTCAGCTGGCAAACGAGGTTTTCCATACCTATTAAGTGTGTCGTGAGCACCAATGGTGAAGTGCACCTGCAGTGCCAAGCCATTCACCTGGGCCACAGTCTCCCTAGACTTTCCAGCAAAGAGGTGAAAATGATGACCTCTAAGCTCTCCTGTGGCTTTGATGTCTGTTGTGTTTACAATCTGGTTGTGTGACCCTCGAGTAGGCATCAGAATGGAGGAGGAAGATATGAGTCTACCAATGTGTTGTCAGGACTTCCTGTGGATTTGAATGGCATGAGCTGACTCACACTGGCTTCAATAAAGATAAAAATAAGAAGCGGGACATGTATTTCAACTGGAATTTTTGTGGCAAAGAGGACTTCAGGTACACTTGGATCAAGGCACTATAACAATACATTGTCTCATCTCCTTTGTACAGCTTCTTTTTCTAGTGAGTTTTGCCAAAATATTTGTTGAAGAAAAATTATGACCAACCTAGATAGCATATTCAAAAGCAGAGACATTACTGTGCTCACTGAGGTCCACCTAGTCAAGGCTATGGTTTTTCCAGTGGTCATGTATGGATGTAAGAGTTGGACTGTGATGAAGGCTGAGCACCAAAGAATTGATGCTTCTGAACTGTGGTGTTGGAGAAGACTCTTGAGAGTCCCTTGGACTGCGAGGAGATCCAACCAGTCTATTCTGAAGGAGATCAGCCCTGGGATTTCTTTGGAAGGAATGATGCTAAAGCTGAAAGTCCAGTACTTTGGCCATCTCATGCGAAGAGTTGACTCACTGGAGAAGACTCTGATGTTGGGAGGGATTGGGGGTAGGAAGAGAAGGGGACGACCGAGGATGAGATGGCTGGATGGCATCACTGATTCGATGGACGTGAGTCTGAGTGAACTCCGGGAGTTGCTGATGGACAGGGAAGCCTGGCATGCTGCGATTCATGGGGTCGCAGAGAGTCGAACACGACTGAGCGACTGAACTGAACTGAACTGAACTATCTTGAGGACAAATCAGATCCAGGCAACATGTGAAGACCTAAAGCCCCCTTGTGAGTCATGAGATCTAGCCAAGGCTTTTTTGTTTCTTTTACATTTTCAAAGGACCAATATTAGTTTGGTTAATATTTTCAGTTATTTTTCTCTTCTTATTTAATTTACTCCTGCTGTAATATTTATTGTACTCTTTCTGTGATAACTAAGGGTTTAGTTATTCTTCTTTTTCTAATCCCTTGATGTATAGAGGTAGGCTGTTTATTTGGGTTTTTCTTGCTTCTTTATGTAGGCATTTATTGCTACTCTTCCTCACATTTTTTTACTAGGGATATAATGTGCAACATGATGACTATAGTTAACGGTGATATATGATATATAGAAACTTTGTTAAGAGGGAAAATTCTAAGAGTTCTCATCACAAGGAAAAACTGTTGTTCTTTTTTCTATATTTTTTATTGTATCTATACGAGAACTTGAATATTAGCTGAACCTATTGTCATAATCACTTCATGGTACACAGAAATGCAACCGTTGGATTCAACTGATACAGTAATGAATGTCAATTTTTTTCTTCCCCCAAAATGGGGAAAAGATGACTAAAAAAGTGTAAACCTTTTCTATGAGAGCTGACACTTCCTGCACCCTCTGTCTGTATGGGAAAATGATGACAAGGTAGCTTGGGTAGACCTACCAGCTGGAAAACATGGTCTCTTAGTTGGGGAAACATTGAGGAGTGGCTCCCACCTACCAGGAGACAGATCCTGAGCAGAGTCTTAGGGCTGAGGGGGATTGAGAAACCAGAAGGAGAGAAGGAATGATGATCAGGGGGATGGAACAGCCTGGACAAAGGCTGAGCACTGACCCAAGTGGGCTACTGCTCAAGAGAAGTCCTGAATTGTGAGTCCTCCTTGTGCACTGTTGTGGGAGTTGGGATTGTCACAAAATAAGATAGAGAGGAAAATTCTCATGTCTTTGCTATGGCCAACAGAGGAATTGCCAGCTGTGACTTCAGATGGAATCCAGCTTTGCTTCTGACCAGCTGTGTGGTCCTGGAGAAGTCACTTCACCTCTCTGAGACTCAGTTGCCACACCTACTCCAAAGCATTCACTGCATCACTCAGTGGAAATCAGAATTGAGTGAGATACAGTATATAAAGATTTAATACAGAATTTCTCAACACTGTTTGACAGTAATTCCAGTGTGCAGAAGCTGACATTCATCTTGTGCTCACCAGTGTCAGACTCTGGTAAAGCATTTTCCACTCATTGACTCATTTAATTCTCACGTCAACACAAGGGAGGTTTTCCTGTTAACTCCATTGGGCAGGTGAGAGGACTGACTCTGAGAGGGTAAGTTAGTTGGCTGAGATCACACAGCTGGTAACAGTAGAGGCCACGTCATGCTCCGCTCTGTCCAACCTCTCACCTCACGTGTGTCAGGAGCCCTGGCACGGCATGAACTGAGGTCTCTTGGAAGAGCTGGTCCAAGGCCTTCCAGCTGCCCCAGGGGCTCAAGGGCCCCCTATGGTGACTTGACCTTGTGGGGCATCCTTCAGACAGAAGGCCCTTGAGTGAAGCAGTGCTGCTTCAGGCCTCTGTGTGACCCTGGCCTCTCTTACCCTGAGTCTCCCATGAGGACAACAGTGGTTCTTCCCTCACAGAATTGCACAAGCACTGAGACGGCTCATGGCAAGATCATCAGATGTTCCCTGGTCCTCTTTGCAGGAAAGTCGGATGGCCTCCTGGATAGGAGAGGCTCAAGGACCCTGAGGTGATAGCCTGGGTCTGTTCTCTGCAGAGGTGACACGGCTGTGAGTAAAGGGCTCTGTGCTCCAGACTCCAGGGCAAAGGGAAAACTGAGGGCTTGCATGTGAGAAGGGCCCCGAGAGAATTCTCATCAGTCCTGGGTGGGAGAGTTCAAGGCCAGGACAGCGGGACCTGCTGGGGGCTGGGGAGAGGTGGCTGAGTACTGGGAGATGGGACGTCTCCTCCCTGAGCCAGGGATCCCATACCTGTTGGTTAAAACCTAGTCTTGCCAGTGGTTACCCTGTAACCTCAATATGTCACTTGTCCTTATTAGCCTCAGTTTTCTCATCTGTCCAATGGGGACAAGATTGGTGTCTCCTGCAGAAGGGTCCTGTGAGAAGGCCATGAGGTCTGGTGTGCTGGTGAAGGCAGCCCTCCAACATGGAGGTGGTGTTAGCAGAAGAGAAGTGAGGCTGTCTCCACGTGACCTCAGGTCACCTTCTTGCCCATCCTGGGCCTCGGTGTTCCTATTTCTAAGACACGGAAGTCGGGCTGCATAATCCCAAAATTTCCTTCCAGCTACGCATCCAGGTCCCTTCTGCCCTGGTTGCCCATATCTTGTCTCCCCTAGAATCCCAATGGGAGAAATCCCACGGGCCACACAGGAGGTGCAGAAATGGCTTTTTATTGCTGGGGTTTAAAGGGTGACGAACACCGGAAGTTCTGACTTTGAGCACAAGTATTGGAGAGGAGCCCTTGAACTGGGCTCAGTTGTCACTCCTGGGGGATGGTGGCAGCACCGACCGTCCAGAGGGAGATGGTACAGAGGTTCAGTCACGTCCTGAGAACCAGTCTGGAAGGAGACCCCAGTGTGAGGCAAGGGCACCCCGGGGCCCTTACCTGCTCCTGCATTCAGCAGAAATGGCTGCAGGGGTACTTTCCCCCAAACCCTGCAAGCTCTGAGGCTCGGGGAGGGACTGGCACCTGTGGTTTGGGGTCTTTCTCTGGAACCTGGCACTGAGGCCTCCTCATCTTCTCATCCTCCCACCCCCTCACCTTAGGAACAATGGCCGATGTGAAAAGACTGAGCAAGGCTCAGAGGAGCCTGCGTTCAGAGCTCAGCGCTTGATCAGGATCAGGAATCAGACTGAGATGCAGGTCAGCGCTCTATCCATGACCAGTGGATGGGGGCTCAGTCAGGGCTCAGTCAACAACTGGAGCGAAAGCTATGTCTGACTGGGTTCTGGGCTCAGTCAGGGAGAAGAATCAAGTCCAGTCTGGGTGTGTGATTAAGGGTCAGAACTCGGTCTGTGACTGAGACCAGGGCTCAGCCTGCTACTAGAGAAAGAGGAGAAGCCAAGCTTTGCTTCTGCTCCACAGATCCCTGTGTGCGTGTCTATGTGTGTGGCGGGTGGAGGGAGGTGGGATGTTTATCCTCCCTTAGCCCTGGGCCCGGAGCCCAGCTCTCACCAGCAGGCAGGCATCGCAGAGGTTTTCCTCATCTGTGCTCTTTCCTTTATCTCTGGGATTTCATAAAGTTCACCGGAAAGGACAAATCAGTAGCAGTTCTCAGGTTGTAGCACTGGAAGCTGAATAGGAATCGGACACTAAAGGCTGAAACCATCCAGTGGGTCAGACTTGACAGCCATGGGACCTCTTGCATGTCACTCCATCTCTCTGAGCCTCAGTTACTCCATCTGTAAAATGGGTATGAGGACATTACCCATCCCCACAGGGTCATTGCAAAGATCCAGTGAGAGTATATAAGAAGCACAGAGTGATGGCCCAATGAACTGGGTCTGTGGCTATTTTCTAGAAGAACTGCCTCCGGGACCCTGACACTGTTACTCACCCCATTTCTGTTGCCCCCCAGCAACCCCAGCCTTGCCAGAGACCCAGGTCAAGAAGAGCTTCTGGGTTGTGGAGGTAAAGCCACACTCCTCATAAAAAATGACAGGTAAGGGGTGGTGTTGATTAACAATGCCTACTGGATATTAAGCTCTTTCTGCTTTTCTTTAAATCCACTCATCAGCTTGGCAGCATTTATGATCTCCTTTCACTTGGGAGAAACCTGAAGCTCAGAGAGGTGGACCATTTGACCCTCACCCAACAGTTGCTAAGAGAACATCCAGGATTCGAACCCATATCTGGCCCGTCCTGTTTGTCACATTATTCTGGGCAGCAGGTTCTGCCAGTGTGACAAAGGAGGACCGTAGAAGCTCTCAGAGGCCCACAGAGGCCATCAGTCTGCAGGGACCCCCTGGCTACACTTTCCTGACTTTCTCACAATGAAGGGTCTGCCGCTTCTCCGGGGCCCCTGACCAGACCTGCCAGTGTGTCAGGCATAGAGCAGTGTGCCTTCCCCTGTAAGGATGCATAGGATTCCCCCTCACCATTTCCCCAAGCTGTGACTTACCGATGTGGTTTTAAACATATTTCACATCCAGGCTTTCAAAGAAACTGTGGACTAGTGGGCACAGCTGAAGGTGACAATGAGCCAGGGAAAGAGAGAGAGAGAGAGAGACAGAAAAATACAGGAAGGGACAGAAAGAAAGAGGTTCAGAGGTGAGGAGAGAGAGGAGAGATGGGAGAAGGAAGAGGACTGGTTATTATCTGCTGTGAGCACCCTGCCTGCCACCCACAGAGATGCTCAGTACGGGGGCCCTCAGAACTTCTGACCCTTAAGGTTCTGGAACAGTGGAAACCAAGAAGGTCCAAATCTGAGAACCAGAGGACTCTAGCATCCTAAAACTTCGAACATTAGAATCCTAGTACCTTGAAGAACCTAGACTTTAACATTCAAAACACTATGCCGGAGGGATGATGTGGGGTGGGAAGTGGGAGGGAAGTTCATGTTTGGGAGTTCGTGTACACCCGAGGCAAATTCATGTCAATGTATGCCAAAACCAATAGGGTACTGTAAAGTGAAATAAAGTAAAATGGAAGCTCTAAATAATAATAATAATAAAATAAATAAATAAAACAAAACACTATGCCCTTAGAAATCTTGACCTCTGTACTCTGAAAATTTATAGAGTTAAATGAGGCTCTGGGAATGATAGAGAAATGGTTTTGTGTTCTCCACACTTTTGTGTGCCTACACTTCCCTGAGGATGTTGTTAAAATACAAATTCCGGAGCAGCAGTTCTGGGGTATGATCTGAGTCTCCATTTCTAAGGAGTGTCCATGGGAGGTCAGTGCTGCTGGTCTGAGGACCACACCATGAGCATGACTCAAGTTCAGTAAATCACAGAACAGCATGGAGGGCTTTTTTTTTTTTTTTTTTTTTAAATAAAGCCAGAGTCCCAGCCCCCTACCAGAGTTGACTAATACAGAATCTTTGGAATTTCAGGCATGTGGTATATATGTTTTTTTTCATATGATGCATATGAATCTGAACTATGGTATGTACAGTTTTTTTAATTTAAATGAATTAAAATTATGTTGAATGAAGAAAAGTATTAGCCAAAAGGCCTACTGGCAGTCCATGTGTATGGCAAATGGTTCAAGTGTGGGACCAAGTGATTTCAGCTTATGTCAGGCCCCTGGTCACCTCCTCCCCAGGCCAGGCTGAGTGAAGGGGGGCAGGTAGGTTTCTCAAGAGGCAGATCAGGTGGTCTGGTATTCCCTTCTCTTTCAGAATTTTCCATAGTTTATTGTGATCAAGGTAGGTAACTTTAAAGCTACCTAGGCTAGGTAGAAATTCTTTTCCAGTAGGTTAATACAAATTACTAAGTAAATTGGATAACCCAACAGAAGAATATGCTACCAATATAAATTAAATATTTAACTTACAATACATAGGTGGTAATAAATATGAAAAAAATGAGTGAATGCTTTCATAATTATAGAAATGCTGTGATGAATTATAACCTTTCATCTGTGAGACTGGAAAAAATTTCAGTTGTCCAAAACAGTGCTGTCAAGACAGTAGAAAAAAGAACTTTCACAAATGATTGGAGAAACTATTCACATACAGGATTATTTGTCCATATGTGCTGTAAATTAAAATATGCAGGCTTTTTGACCTTTTGAAATGTCACTTTGAGGATTTTACCCTGTGAATATATTAGCAAAGTTTACCATGATAGAAGATATAAAGTGATATTCAGCTAAGTATTTCCTGTTTCTAGAAAAATAATAAACAAATGAACCAGAAACCGGTTGGTCATCTCTCTCAGTAAACCACCCATAAGGAGCTGCCCCTACTGGCAGCCTTTACTAATACAGGCTTAGTATTTAGGAAGCAAGCTCCTAGGTGCCACTGATCATCCCTGTTGTCGACTCACTTACAAGTGTACTGTCAAGGTTTTCAAGTCCTTTCTCAAGACCAGATTTCAGTTTCCTCAGAACATCCTTGCCAACATTGTCAAGAAGAGACGCCGAGGTCCCGGCGAGCAGGCCTCACAAGAGAACAAGAATCCAAAGTGGAAACATCCTGTCCTGACACCCGGACAGTCATGGGAAGAATAGGAGTGAGAATAACCCACAGGGAAATGGCATCGTGGATGAGCACCTAGGACTCTGACACTCAGCAGTCCTTGAAGATAAGGCGGTTATCTCCTGTCTTACAGACGGGCAACCCAGGTCAAAAAGCTAGAGAAGCGTGCCCAGAGATAAACAACCAGTGAATGAAGGAGCTACTATTTGAAAAGTCACTGTTGACTCCAGGCCAACTCTCTTTACTAGAGGTCCTTTGCACATGCTGGCTTCTCTTCATGGGACATTTCCCTCTTCTTTTCATTTTTAGCTGCATCACTTCTTACTGACTTTCCAGCTTCAGTAGGACATCGTGTCCTCTTGAACTCTCCCCAGAGACTGGGTTAGGTGTCATCACTCCACCATCTTGCTGCCTTTATTCACTGTTAAGAGTCCTGGGTCCAGTTAGTGACAACTTGGCTGCCTGTCCCACCAGGCTGTGAATTCCTTAGAGGAGGGATTGTGACTTATTTCACAATGAGTTGAATTCCCAACTCATAGTGAAAAACTGCCGCTAGTAAGTACAACAAAATAAAGTTTGCCAAACAAAAGTATGAACAAATAAGTGGGCACCACATCATGATGCTGCATTCACCATCAATTTGGCGTTTCTCCTAATTGCATCTTCTTCTTAGTTTGCTCCATTCAAAGTATTCGCTAATTCAAGTGGCCTCACCCCTCTGGCTCTTGCCCGTAGAGTCTTCGGAAGGGCTTCCTTGGTGCCTCATGGTAAAGATTACAATGGATGAGACCCAGATTCGATCTGTGGGTCAGGAAGATCCCATGGAAAAGGAAATGGCAAAGCACTGCAGTGTTCTTGCTTGAAGAAATCCATGGACAGAGGAGCTTGATAGGTTACAGTCCATGGGGTCACAAAGAGTCAAACACAACTGAGGGGCTAACTTAATCTCTATGCCTCTTTTCCCCAATGCCTGCTGTAGACCTCCACGTGGAATGACATTAAGGGGGAAGCCCACCATTCATAGTCTGAAGAAGCATACAAAGTCCTTGCTCCCCTGTGCAGTCTCCTGGAATTCTGCTGGGTGTTGAGGGCCCTTTTATATTGATGGCAATGGGCAGGGAGGCTGCCCCCGGAAACAAGCTCTGCGTCCAGAGCCATCCAAGGAGACTCCAGTGAAAATAAGCCCTGTCTAGAGTGAACTGAGAGACTTCCAAAGCAAAGGTCTTGAATTGGATGGCTATGGAGAGGACTTTGTTCCAAGACTAAGAGCATGTTCTCATGGAGCCTCCAGCTACCAACATGGTGGCCATGTGGGTGGGGGGCTGGGGCCAAAACTGTGAATAGATGAATTGGAGAATATTCTGGTAGAAGGATCCATAGTGATCATCTAGCTTAATTTTATCAGCATTTGCAAACTCAGGCTCAGAGAGGGAAAGCAGTCAGCCTGTAAGAGAGGGACAGAGATGGGGCTAGGCTTGCGGCCCATAGTAGCATCAGGGTCAGTGACCAGTAAAGTCGTTCTTCCCAAACCTTCTCTTGTGTCCAAGTGCTCTCCATAACATCCTTCTCAGTAGAACCAGCCTCAGGAAAAATATTTGCAAAGACAGTTTTCTCAGGACCCACCCTCCCCCATCTGCCCACTCCATTGAGTCAGTAGAGTTTCTCCTGAGAGTGAATATGGTCTGCCTCCATATATATCCCCATATATGCAGTATCCCTCTGCACACTTGTCTCCAACCCCTCTACTCTCAATGCAGCTGCCAGAAGTTGAAGCTCTCACCTTAAACCAAAGTCCTCATCATGGCCCCTGTGTCATCTACTTACCGCCACCCCAAAGGCACCTACCTCTCTCTCCATGGCTCTATTGTCTTCCTTCTTTTCCAGAAAAATATCAACATCATTGCTGCTTTGGCCCTCTGCACAGATCATTCTCTCTTTACAGAACTCTCCTCTTTAAGCCAGTGTGAGTTGGGTCCTGCTGTTCAAACTCACAGTAAGTTCTGACTTAACACATTTATAGATTTACATCAACTCCTCCCTTTAGGTGACAACTCCAGGGTCAACTTACCACGTTGGAAACATGACAGACATCACAGCCACAGGACAGCTTAGCATTCAACTTAACCTCCTTGCTGGGAAGATTGGGGTACCTATGGTCCAGAGAAGGAGAAGGACTCAGCCAAGGCTACACGTGAATTGAACCTAACTTATTTTCCTCTTCTATTTCACATGTTTTAGTTCTGTTGAAGTTTTCCTCCTGGGCAAAGTTTTTTAAAAATGATTAAATAAAATTATCAAATAAGTTTGCTTAAGCTATGGATGCCTGAGCTCCTCTCTAGATACTTAGAGTCAGGGGCTGCAGGGTGGATGACCAGAAGTGGAGGTAACTGGACTAGGGTGGTCAAAAGGTATTTTTGACCTTGAGTTCTAAGAGCTGTGACCCCAACACCATCCTCTGGACCCCACCTCTGCCTAGACATGACTGTGCAACGCTAGGTGTTTATCTTGCTTCATCTTGTTTTTTCAACTCATGAGCAGCCAGGCAGGGGTGTTACTGCCATTATTTCTTGACTGAGGAAAGTGAAACTCAGAAGGGAAGGATGACTTGCTCAGGGTGGAACAGATGGGAAGGGGCAGATCTAGAGAGGGCACCCAGTTCTGCATCCTCTCCCAATGAGATTGGCTGTTCCAACTCTCAGCCTCTGGGAGCAGCAGCGAGTCTCACTCTTTGGCCCCAGTAAGTCCAGGGCAGTACCTGGCCATTCGCCTGGCACTGCAGGACTACTTTCACCATTGGTGTTCAAGACAACTCACTAAATAGGATTTTAAGGCTCCATTTTCTAGTTGAGGAAACTGAGGTTCAGGGAAGGAAGGTGACTGGCTGAAGTCTCACAAGGACAGGAATCAGCATTTGCAATCTCAGGGAAGGACCTTTCTCTCACATCACGTTGAGGCCACCTGGTGGGGCAGGAAAGTCCTTGCCCTTGAATACCCTGTTTATTCCTTGACCTCTGCTGTTTGAGTTGGTGGTAATGCCTGGTGCATTGAGCACATGTCAGCCTGGAACACCTGGTCCAGGGAGCACAGATGAGAGCCCATATGGCCCTAGGCTGGGAGCACCAGTAGAGCTCCAGGTCACTCAGGGTCAGTCTCCTCCCATCACCTACCTGCACCTCAGCAGGAACCTGTAACACTTTGACATGAACACGGCCAGCTCAAAGTAGGGGTAAGGACCAGAGGCGTGGGTAGCTAGTGTTCCTCTTGCTGACTATGGTCCTGTCATCCGAGCACAGGGCAGGTGCCTAAGCCTGGGGCTGGGACACGGAGGACCCCATCCGTCTGAGCCTTGGACTGGTCAGCAGACTCACCTCCCAGGCTGTTTGTGCCTAGTTCTGCAAATGTCCAGGCCCTTATTCCCTTGGTTGTGGGCACAGAGCTGAGGGCTGTGTGGAAATCTTGTGAAGAGAGTTTTTCCACCTCAGAAACACAGCCCACGGGGCCGGTGTGATGTAGTGAGTCCAGATCTGGTGTTGGCCCCAGGCTTCAGCTGCCTCTTGTAAAATGCAAGACAACTCCATGTCTAGTGGCAAAATGGAAACTACAATACCCCAACTCTGGGGTTGGGCGGACTGGATTCGAATCTTCCTTTTGCCTGTTGCTGGCTGTGTGGCCTGGACAAGGAGCTTCATCTCCCAGAGCCTCAGGTCCCCTAAGCGTGAAATGGGGCTAACTATGGGCCTCTCCTCCCAGGGGTGCTGCGAGAAGTGGTGGGATAATGTGTGTAGGCCCCTGACAGACAGTTGCTACAGTGATGGTGATGATTACAGTTGTGGCTGGTGTCTGGTCACCTCACTCCCCTCTGCCTCCGGTTTCTCATCTGTTTATGGAAAGTTTTGAAAGAGATGGGACTACCAGACCACCTGACCTGCCTCTTGAGAAAACTATGCAGGTCAGGAAGCAACACTTAGAACTGGACATGGAACAACAGACTGGTTCCAAATAGGAAAAGGAGGACGTCAAGGCTGTATATGGTCAGTATTGGCTCTGTTAATCACTTTCTTTGTGACTCTTACCAAGACATTCATTTTCTCCCAGGGTCTCCGTTTCCTCTAACTACAACATGAACAGTGGTTCTCTGCTAGACCGCTGACACTTCAGGGCTCTGAGAGGTGATCAGGAATATCTGGGGCTACCTGCCACATTCCACCAGATGGCGCACCTGGTGCTCCTGCTTTGCAGGGATCCCTCCGGCTCCTTGGGCACAGTGATAACTGCCCACTCTCTGAGGCCACGAGGGCCAGGACCACACGGCATCATCCCCAGGACCTGACACACAGATGCTTAATAATTCTTTAGTACAGCCTGCAGAGGCATTTTTCTTTAACACTGATTAATTAAAGTGTACACACTGAGAAATCCATGCATTTTATTTATAACAGCACAATAAGCTTGCTCTTAGAGTCATCCTTGGGGGTGCATCGCAGACTTTTCCCTTGTTGATTGTGTGACAGCAGGCAAATGCCCTAACTTATCTGCGCTTTGCTTTTTTTTTTTTTTCTTTTAAACATGAAGCCAGAAATGGAATGTCCTAGGATATTCAGTTACCTTAGAAAAGCTGCTCAGGGAACTAACTGAAGGAAATGTCATTAGAGAGCCCTAACCTTGGCTAGATAAGGTGCTCCATGAATAATAGCGATCATTATCATTACTATTATTGCAATAAACAGTAGTGAGTGGTAAACAAAGACAGCATTTAGGAGCCCAGGAAAATAGAGTGTGACAGGAGGCAGTGTGTGCAGGTCTTGAAAGTGTGATGGGACTGGGTTCAAATCCTAGCTCTGCCTTGTGAGCTTTGCCTCTCGTAACTCAGCTAACTCACCTGGAAAGTGGGCAGAGTGGGTGTAGCTACCTCACTGAATCAGTCTGAAGGGTACACGACTTAACATGTATAAACCTGGACACACAGTCCCTAGAAATGTGCTCCCCTTGCTCTTCCACTAGACTGGGAGCTCCATGAGGCAGGAATCTTGTCGGTTTTGTTCCCTGACGTGTCCCCTGTGTCATAACCAAGCCTTGTGATCGCAGTTGATGAACACATGCTCCCTGATGTGTTGTTGGTGTTCCTATAGCACAGAGGTCAGGTGCCCACTGACGACCTCCCTGTGGGAGAGCCATGACGCTCTGTTTTCAAGTACTTTCCATGCACATCTGCCTCTCCCCACTGGGCACTTCTGCTGCATTAGGACCCATCCCTGCCTTCTCTCTGGTCCCTCTCTGTTCAGGTGACCACACATATGCATAGTGCTTTAGAGGGTGGGCCTGGCTGGCCCAAAGTTTCTCCCCTACGAGCGTTGCTCCAGCTGATGAGAATGTAGCAAGTAGCTCCCATTTGTTCCTGTTCACTTCAGTTCAGTCGCCCAGTCGTGTCCAACTCTTTGCGACCCCGTGGACTGCAGACACCAGGCTTCCCTGTCTATCACCAACTCTTGGAACTTACTCAAATTCAAATCCATCGAGTTTGTGATGCCATCCAACCATCTCATCCTATGTCATCCCCTTCTCCTCCCGCTTTCAATCTTTCCCAGCATCAGGGTCTTTTTGAATGAGTCAGTTCTTCACGTCAGGTGGCCAAAGTATTGGAGTTTCAGCTTCAGCATTGTTATGCCCACAGTCCAAGTCCCCAAAACTGAGAAAACAAGACATCCACGGCAATGCAAAACCAAAAAGGGAATTTATTTCTGCCTCGAGCCAGGGCTCCCGCCACATCCAACGCAGTGGAGTGGAGCAAGAGCCCTGAGCCCTGAATTATAGGAGTATTTATAGGTTTAGAACAAAGACAGGGAGTTGGCAAGGGCGGATTGGTTGCAAGGGTCTTTTTTGGCATCTATTAATTGGCTAAATTTTTGTGCATGCGGGCTTGCTTAGGGGACTTTTCATGTTATCTGGGAGTCTGGGAATATGCTGACTGGCTGAGCCCCAAGGTCGCGGGGAGGATGATCTCAGTTCCTTCTGGGCAGTGATCCAGTTTTTCCCGTAATTGTAGCTCTGGCCCACTTTAGTTCTTGAGGCCTGTCATGACTTCTGTTAGGTCTCAACAAGCATCAGTCCTTCCAATGAATATTCAGGACTGATTTCCTTTAGGATTCACAGGTTGGATCTCCTTGCAGTCCAAGGGACTCTCAAGAGTCTTCTCCAACACCACAGTTCAAAAGCATCAATGTTCGGTGCTCAGCTTTCTTTATAGTCCAACTCTCACATGCATACATGACTACTCTGAAAACCACAGCTTTGACTAGATGGACCTTTTTTGGCAATGTAATGTCTCTGCTTTTTAATATGCTGTCTAGGTTGGTCATAGCTTTCCTTCCAAGGAGCAAGCGTCTTTTAATTTCATGGCTACAGTCACCATCTGCAGTAATTTTGGAGTCCTTGAAAATAAAGTCTCTCACTGTTTCCATTGTTTTCCCATCTATTTGCCACGAAGTGCTGGGGCCAGATGCCTTGATCTTAGTTTTCTGAATGTTTAATTTTAACCCAGCTTTTCCACTCTCCTCTTTCACTTTCATCAAGCGGCTCTTTAGTTCTTCTTCACTTTCTGCTATAAGGGTGGTGTCATCTGCATATCTGAGGTTATTGATATTTCTCCTGGCAATCTTGATTCCAGCCTGTGCTTCATCCAGGCAAGCATTTCACATAATGTACTCTGCATATAAGTTAAATAAGCAGGATGACAATATATAGTCTTGACGTACTCCTTTCCTGATTTGGAACCAATCTCTTTTTCTATGTCCCATTCTAACTGTTGCTTCTTGACATGCACACAGATTTGTCAGGAGACAGGTCTGCTGGTCTGATATTCCCATCTCTTGAAGAATTTTCTCCCGTTTGTTGTGATCCACACAGTGAAAGGCTTTGGCGTAGTCAATAAAGCAGAAGTAGATGTTTTCCTGGAACTCTCTCACTTTTTCAATGATCCAGTGGATGTTGGGGATTTGATCTCTGCTTCCTCTGCTTTTTCTAAATCCATCCTGAACATCTGGAAGTTCTTGGTTCATGTACTGTTGAAACTTTGCTTGGAGAATTTTGAGCATTACATTGTTAGTGTGTGAGATGAGTGCAATTGTGCAGTAGTCTGAAGATTCTTTGGCATTGCCTTTCCTTGGGATTGGAATGAAATCTAACCTTTTCAAGTCCGGTGGCCACTGCCGTGTTTTCCAAATTTGATGGCATAATGAGTGCAGCACTTTCACAGCATCAGTTTCAGGATTTGAAACAGCTCCACTGGAACTCCGTCACCTCCACTCGCTTTGTTCTTAGTGATGCTTCCTAAGGTCCACTTGACTTCGCATTCCAGGATGTCTGGCTCTAGGTGAGTGACCACACCATTGTAGTTATCTGGGTCATGAAGATCTTTTTTGTATCAGTTCAGTTCAGTCACTCAATTGTGTCCAACTCTTTTGACCCCATGAATCGCAGCACGCCAGGCCTCCCTGTCCATCACCAACTCCCGGAGTTCACTCAGACTCATGTCCATCGAGTCCGTGATGCCATCCAGCCATCTCATCCTCGGTCGTCCCCTTCCCCTCCTGCCCCCAGTCCCTCCCAGCATCAGAGTCTTTTCCAATGAGTCAACTCTTCGCATGAGGTGGCCAAAGCACTGGAGTTTCAGCTTTAGCATCATTCCTTCCAAAGAAATCCAGGGCTGATCTCCTTCAGAATGGACTGGTTTCGTGGCAGATTCATGTCAATGTATGCCAAAACCAATAGAGTACTGTAAAGTAAACTAAAGTAAAATGGAAGCTCTAAATAAATAAATAAAACCATGATTAAAGAGGTAAAAAAAAAGAAATAAAAATAAAAGTTATACAAAAATTCAAAAAAAAAAAAAAAAAAA
>SJYX01015435.1:30266-43783 GCA_006410675.1 Oreotragus oreotragus
GATCAAGGAAAGCCCCCAGGGGCTGGGAGTGAAGCCATAACTCCTCATAAGAAGGGAAAGGGAAGGGGCAGTGTTCAGTAGCAATGAGTATGGATATTAGGCTCTTTCTGTTTTTTTCTTTAAATCCGCTCATCAGCTTGGCAGTGTTTACAATCTTTCATTTCTGAGGAACCCGAGGATCAGAGAGGTGGAACCAGTTGACCAAGACCCCACAGCTGCTAAGAGCAAATGCAGAATTTGAACCCAGATCTGGCCCGTCCTCTTTCTTGCATCATCCTGTGCAGCTGGTTCCGCAGGTTTAAGAAAGGAGGGCAATAGAAGCCCTCAGTCTGCAGGGACACCATTCCCCCAACCACACTCTCCTGACTTGCTCAGGACAAAGGATCCTAAACTTCTCCAGGGTCTCCTGACAGTTCTGCCTGTCGAGCAGGCGTAGAGCAGTGCGCCTGATCCTTGGAAGGCTGCAGGGGGAGCCCCCACCGCTTCCCCAGGCTGTGACCTACCGTTGAAGTTCTTAACCAAATTCTCATTCGAGGAGATGATGACGGTGCGGATTCGTGGGCACAGCTGAGGGTCACAGGACACCAGGGATGATACAGCGAGAGATGGAGAGAGGAAGGCAGGAATGATGTTGGGATGGGGAGGGAGGAGAGGAGAGACAGGAGAGAAAGAGGACCAGTCATTATCCACTGGGAGCACCCTGCAAACCACCTGCAGAGGTGCTCCCTACTGGGGACCTCAGCGCTTCTGACCCTTAGGGATGTATAGCGATGGAAACCCGGAAGACCCAAACCTGAGAGCCAGAGAATGCTAGACTCCTAAAACTTCAGACCAAAACCTTAAAGCCTAGACGTTACCATTCCAGAATGCGATGCTCTTGGGAACCTTGACCTTTGGAACACCGGAATTTTCAGCAGTCAAATGAGGCAATGGGAACCATGGAGAAGTGTTTCCTCTGATTTTGTGTGTATACAATCCCCACGGATCTCATGAAAATGCAAATTATTGAGTCAGTAGATCTGAGGTAGGACCTGAGAGTCTGCATTTCAAACAAGTGTCCAGATGAGGTCAGTGTTGCTATTCTGAGAACCACAGCTTGAGCAAGGGCCCTCCAGTTTAGTAAATCACAGAGCCCTCTGGAGGAATATTTCCCCCATAAACTGTGATCCCCAGCCAAATTCCAGAGTGACTAATTTAGAATCATTTCTGGCACATGGTATGTGTGGTTTGCAGATGATGCACAGGAATCTTACGGTATGTGTACTTTTTATTTTTAAATAAATTAAATAAAATTGTATTCATAGAGAAGAATATTGCTAAAAGGCCTACTGGCAGTACATGGGTACGGTATATGATTCAAGTTGGAACCCAGTGATTTCTGCTAATATCAGATCCCTCCTCCCCTTCTCCCCACACGAGGCTGAGTGAAGGAGGGGAGCGGCAGCTGACAGCCCAAAGGAAGCGGGCACCATAGAAGGAAAGGTGCCCAAAGAGTACAGCCCACCCAGGGAATGTCGCACCTGCTCCCCACCTGGCCTGGCTCTGAGCTGCCAGAAGTGGGGTACTCACCACGTACTGCACTAGGTAGGTCTGCACCAGATTCACGAGTGTGGTCACAGCATTTTTGATATCACTGATCAGTCCAGTGAGGCTGGAGACAGAACTGTTAAAGACCAGGAAGTTGGCAGAGCAGCCAAGGAGGAGCAATGGGAAGAGGGCGGGGCATGTTGGAGCACCTTGAAGTCAGGTGACCTGAGCCTCTACTCAGGGGGATCATCACCTAGAACCACATGACTGACCAGCAGCTCATGAGAGTCCCATCACAAACATGAGACCTCATCCACCCATCCATCCAACCATCCTTCCATTCATTCATTCAGCACATATCTATACAGCAGCAACTGTATATGCCAGGAACCAAGCCGGACTGGGGACACAGGGATAAACAAGGCACGAGCAGCTCCCAGTCTGGTGACTAAACACAAGGCACCTGTGGCTAAGGCCGGCTCCTTCCCACCTCAGCCCCCAGCATAACTGCCACCTCTTCAGGGCAGCCCTGCATGACTGCTGCCTAAGGGAGGGCTGTGTATCGTTGCACCCTGTCAAGCATGCTGCTCTGCCCAGGGATGGCTGCCGTCTGACGTGTACCGCGTGGGCTGTCTATTGTTGGACTGAATGCTTGTCTGTCTGTCATTCCCTCAAGAGAATAAGCTCCAGGAGAGCAACTGCTTTGCCTGAAGTCACCGACACATGCTCCAGAGCTCAGAATGGTGACTGCCTGGCATGGAGGATTTGCTCAGCACATTTTTGGCTGAGGGAATAAATGAAGTAAACCTACAATTAAATATTTAATGACAACTTGCGGAAGGTATTCAGAAGGGCAAGAGAAGATTCTTACAAGAGCAAAGAGGAGGAACCTTGTTTTAGACCCTGAGTGATGAGATGCACATTGAAATGGGATGGGGGATAAGTGTACTTGGCATCCAGAACAGCCTCTGCACAGGTCTCGAGGTGGAAGGAGTTTGTTTGAGGCTGAGAGCAAAAGCTAGTGTGTCTAGGGCAGGGTGGCAAGGGGAAGAGCACAGTGATATGAGGGTGGGTCCAGATCAGATAGTCTAGATAGCTCTAAGGAGGGCTTGGGATTTTACCCAAAGTGGAGAGAAAAGCCCCCAGAGGGTTTGGAGCAGCAGAGTGGAAGGCCATTTTACAGATACGGTCACTGAGACCCAGAAGGCAGGATGATTTCTCTGGCACTATAGGCTAGGCATTGTCCAGCAGGGCTCAGGCATTTGGACTTACATCTCAGTTTTTCCAAGTGATGGTAGGCTTCAGGGCCTATTTTCTGTTCTGGGGGTCTTTAGGCAACGTGTGATCAGATCCCTTGTTGAGGCAGTATGGACTGACCGCTGCTCATGGCTCAGCCTAGTTCCTTGCCAAGGCCAACCTGCCCCAGCTGTCGGCATCCAGACTATTTCTCCTCTCCCAGCCATGACCAGGGTCAGCCTTTCTCCCTCCACCTTCTTTCCTGAGTTAAACATGCTCTTTCAAGCACACAATATAAGATGCAGATTTGGGGTGTTACCAGAAATCAGTGATTTAAGGAGAGTATTCGGTTTTCAAGATCTTATTTTGGGAATTTCCCAGTGTGTGGAGGATGATTTGGGGACAATCTGAAATTAGAGCCCATGGTAGGCATTTACTACTCCTCTTGCTCCTCCTAACTAGAGGCAAGATGGTAAACACAGTGCATTATTATCATTATTATTATTATCGAGGGACATTATATAATATGAGAAGGTCAGTTCTTCAAATAGACATAGCAATTTAAATGTGTAAGCATCTAACAAGAGAGCTTCAAAAAGCATGAGGCAAAAACAGATGAAGCTGAAAGGTAAAATATGCAAATTCACAGTTATGACTGGAGAGGTCAACACTCCTGTCTCAGTTAGGGTAAGAACCGAGAGACAGAAAGTCACCATGGATATTATTATTCCTGAGAGCATGGTGCCAGGTTGCATGCTAAACCTTTGCATTTTCTCATTTGGTCAACATAGTAGCCTATGAATTAGGGATCACTACCACCCTCAGTTTAAAAATGAACACTGGAGATCCTAGAGCTAAAATGATGATGAAACCATAAGTCAGTGGCAAAGCTAGCTTGCCTCCAGAGTTTCACCTCTTTTTCACCATATTCTGCTGCCTCCCAGATATAGGAATAGGGCTGAAATTAGGGATTCCAACTNCCCTCAGTTTAAAAATGAACACTGGAGATCCTAGAGCTAAAATGATGATGAAACCATAAGTCAGTGGCAAAGCTAGCTTGCCTCCAGAGTTTCACCTCTTTTTCATCATATTCTGCTCCCTCCCAGATATAGGAATAGGGCTAAAATTAGGGATTCCAACTCCTCTGGGGGTCCTGCTCTGCTGAGATATCTGGGCCTGACCTGTTCACGAAGGGGAGTGATGTCGTGGCTGGTGTGTAGGTACATTCTCCTATGACCACCATTAAGGTACCATTTCCACCAATTTTAAAGCTGATACTTGTCTGTAGGACAAAGTTGAGGGTCAGGTCAACAACCGCACCCAACAGAGGCCTGTAGGGAATAAGATTCACAGTTAACAGAGATGGAGAAACCCTTTCTTGTTGCTCACTTGAGTCCCCTTCTCTGTAGACATTATATGGGGTGTGGACAATGTCAATATTGTCTGTATTCTTTACAGAATCTACATTCTTATATGAGGTTTTTCTTCTCCTGGCCACAAGGGTTTCTGTCATGTGAAATTTCTATGCAGTGTGACACTGATGCTTAAAATAAACATAACAGTCAGCATTTCTTTAGCGCCAATTCTGTGTTAGGTATTTCAAACAAAAATATTTTTACTGGATTAATTCATTTAATCATGATCACGCTACCATGACAGAAAATTGCTCTCTCTATTTTCAGAATGTGGAAACTCTCAGTATAGAAGGCTAAGTAACTATCCTCCAAGGTCTCTTGGCTAATAAATGATGAAATCATCGTGCATTCAACTGATAAAGACTCTTCTACACATCTTCATTTTATCTCTTTGTGTCTTTAAAGTAATTAAAGCACTTAAAAATTACAGTTTCCATAAAATTGCATATGCTCTTCATTACATACTGACAATACTGTGTGGTCTGTACTGGTCACTGTCATTTAAATAGAATCTTGAGGGACAAAGTGATGCTGCAGGCACTTTATCAAATGGTATAAATGTTTGATCTTCTCAGCTTTCAATTTTATAATTAGATAATCATGATGATTTTGGATATATATTTCATGGAGGATTTTTTAATAGAAAGATTGGTCCAGTGTTTCTTAGAACATTTTAAATGGTAAGATTTCAGGTGTGTTTGACTCTCTGTGAGCCCATGGACCGTAACCCACCAGACTCCTCTGTCCATGGAATTCTCCAGGAAAGAACATTGGACTTGGTAGCCACTCTCTTTTCCAGGGGATCCACCCTCTGAGCCACCAGGGAAGCCCAAGAATGCTGGAGTGGGTAACCATTTCCTTCTCAAAGGGATCTTCCTGACCCAGGGATTGAACTCAGGTCTTCCATGTTGCAGGCAGATTCTTTACCATACAGAGTGGCCAAGGAAGCCCTTAGACCTGGAAAGGTCTCCTTCTTTTACAGATTGGGAGACCGAGTCAGAAGCATAGATGGTACCTGATGCCAGATTGGAGATCTATTGGCATACTGCACTGCATCTCTCAAACCTGAGATTCTAACCAATACTCACAGGGTCAGTGTGACCTTAGCAGTAATGGAGATACTCAGGTTAATGCTTGTGCCTCCAGAAGTCCCTGAGAATGTGATATTCCCGATGTTGATGCTCCTGATTGTCAACCTGTGTGAAAACCACAATTGACCCTTGTCATTCATCAGGCAGCCATTGCTGGGCTCTTCTCTATGCCAGTCTCATGCTGAGCATTAGAGCCTGGCTGACTTTGCCTGCTTTGGTCTTCATGACAGCCCAGTTCAGAGGTTGGATTCTCTCCACTGGATGGCATGGCAGGAGACAACTTTAATGCCCCCAAGACTCCAGGGCAAACATGTGCCAGAGTCAGAATTTTGTTTCTTAAAAAAATTATAGTTGCTTTACAGTGCTGTATTAGTTTCAGGTGTACAGCAAAGTGACTCAGATATATATGGAGAGATAGATATGCGTGTGTGCTAGTCACTCCAGTCGTGTCTGACTCTTTGCGACCCTACGGACTATAGCCCATCAGGCTCCTCTGTCCACCAGGCTCCTCTTGATTCTCCAGGCAAGACTACTTGAGTGGGTTGCCTTTTCCTTCTCCAGTAGATGGATGTAGATATAGGTATATATAGGTGGAGATAGAGATACTTTTCATTTCATATTTTTCCCCTTATAGGTGGTTACAAAATATTGAGCATACTTTCCTGTATTATCTAGTAGGTCCTTGTTGGTTGTCTGCTTCATATAGAGCAGTGTATATATGTTAATGCCAAACTCCTGATTTATCTCCTGATTATCTCCCTTTTTATGGTCATAAGTTTTTTTTTTTTTTGCTCACCAGTCTGTTTCTGTTTTGTGTAAGTTCATAGCACCATCTTTTAGATTCCACATATAAGTGACATCATGTGATATTTGTTTTTCTCTGAATTCACTTAATACAATTATCTCTACATCCTTCCATTTCTTACTGCCAATGGCATTATTTCATTCTTTTTTAGCAGAGCCAGATTTTGAACCCAGAACTGCTTGGCTCTCAGACTTCATGTATGGGACCATGTATATGGTATAAATTCTAGTTTCTTCTGTCCTGAAGTCATTTAGACTTTTACACTCAACTATATTCAGGGAAGAAAAGTTTTATTCCTTGGAAAATTGACTTTAGGTACCAGCAAACAGGTAGAGATGAGGGTGAAGAGAATCTTCATCCTGAACCTGAAATCACATGAGAAGCAAGCCTAGACCTGTAAGCCCCTTGATAGTTCCTGCAGCTCTGCCTCTAATTTCCCCAAACTCTAGAAGAGGTGGTCTCACACCAGGTCCACTCTCAGGGGTGCAGAAGGGTTAAAAAAAAATTTTTTTTTTTACTTTTCTGTCTTTGATCTTAAATTTACCTCCCCAAAGATATGTATTCTCTTTTGGAACAAAGAACTTCAGTGTGAACTCAACATCAACTCACCGAAAACACCTGACAAGTAGTTGAAGATTTTTAGTAGTGTTCTTGTCCAACAAGATCTCAGCTTCCTGGATCTTCTCAGTAACTACTTTCTCCAAACATGTGAAATCCTGAAGCAACTCAGAATCAGCCTTCACTTTCTCAAGGACAGCTGCAAAAGCAATCTCCATTTAGTGTGACTTACAACTTATGACGCAGCTCCTATGCACAGGGACCAGATGCGACTGTTTGCCTCTGTTATTTCATTCAGTCTTTACAACTCCATAAAGCTGGTGTTACCATTATCTGCACTTATATGAGGAAATAAAAGATCAAAAGGTTAAGATATGGGCCTAAAGTCCCACAGCTAGGAGACCTTGTTCCCTTTATGCTGCCTTCATACTAATGTATACTCATCATTCATCAACAAAGCAATCAGTCCACTTTGTAGGCAATAGATATTGATTGAACACCAGCTTCTAATAGTGAAGCTCTAATAAGATACTCAAACAAATGAAATAAATTTGGAATAAACTAAGAAATGGAAAATCTAGAATCAAGGAAAAATGATGGCTCCAACTCATGAAAGTGGCAAATAGGGTTCCCTGGAACAGTCTTGCAGCAGGCCTATAAAGAAATGACTCATACTGGAGAAGAAGGACAGAGTGTCCTAGTGGGGGCCTTTCAGAGAAAAAGGAATTTGACAGGGTGATGGTAGGTGTAGAATGGCACATTTGGAAAGAATTAAGAATATATGTTTCAACAGTCAGTCAAATGAGAAACAAGGCAATAACTAGCTCAAGGAAAAACAAAAGCCTACAGGGAAAGATATGTAATCATAGTAGTGCTGCTTGGCTCTGCAACGGACAGTGTCACCTAATTATAATGATGTAAACAGAGATGGAAGCTACATTTGGTCCTGTAACTTACTAGGTGATCTTGATTCAGACCCTCTGTTTCCGAGCTCAGTTTTATCAGCAATGAAACTGGAAAGTATATTTTTGAAGGTTGCCTAAGTCCTGGAAAGGTTTAAAGGCAGTCATTTTCAGAAGTCAGTTTCTCCTCTAAAGAATGTTTGACAGTGTGCTGGTAATGTTTCCAGGAAATGAAAAGGCCAAGTTCTCTTAAGAAATCTGAATTAAAAAGCAATATGACTAACTGGAAAGGTGGGTAGATTTAAGCCTACCTAGGTTTGGTAGGGATTAATTCCCAATTTGATAATACAAATTACCGAGAAGATTGAATGACCCAAAAGAAGAATATGCTTCAAATACAAATAAAATATTTAATTTAAATAATGTAAATGACAAATAAAAGATGAAAAATTGAGTGAACTTTTTCAAAATTAGAGAAATAAGTGCCACTGATCATCCTGCTTTCTGACTCACATTCAGATGAGCTGTCATCAGTCTCAAGTTCTTTTCTAAGAGCAGATTGCAGCTCTTTCACAACATTGTTGTCAAGAAGAAATGCTGAAGTCCCAGTGAGCAGGCCACACAAGAGAACAAGTCTCCAAAGCTGAAACATCTTGTCCTGACACCTGGACAGTCATGGGAGGAACAGGAGTGAGAATTACCCACAGGGAAACGGGATCTTGGATGCACACCTGTCACTCTGACACTCAACAGTCCTTGAAGATGGACATGGTTATCTCCTCTCTTACAGACGGGCAGCTCAGGTCAGGAAGCTAGAGCAACTTGCACAAAGATACACAGCCACTGAGTAGAGGAGATAGTATTTGGAAAGTCACACTTGTCTCCAGGTCGGTGCTCTTTACACAGAGGTCATTTGCATTTTTGCATATTCTGGCTTCTCTGCCTGGAACATTTCCCTCTTCTTTGCATTTTTACATGAGTCACTTCTTGCTGAGTCTCCAGCTTCAGTAAGACATCATATCCTCTATAAAGCCCATTCTAAGCCCCTTCCCAGAGTCTAGGTCAGGGGCCCCACTCTACCACCTTGTTGCCTTCATTCTCTGATCAGAATCCTTGGTACAATTAGTGATGACTTGCCTCCTTTCTCACCAGGCTGTGAACTCCTTAGATAGGGACTGTAACTTTGTGAATTCCCAACTGATAGTAAAAAATCCAGCACTTAATCCAGTACAACAAAATAAAGGTTTGCAGAATAAAAGTATGAACAAATAGGTAGGCACCACATCATGACCCCACATTGCTCACCAGTTTGAGACTTCTCCTAATATAATTGATTTCTTAATTTGCTCTATTGACAATATTAGCTAATTCAGGTGGCCCTATCCCTCTGCCTCTTGGCCCCAGAGCCTTCTGAAGATCTCCATGTGGGGTGGCATTAAAGGGGAAGCCCAGCATTCACAAGTTTGGAGGAAAATACTTACAAAATCCTTGCTCCACTGCACAGTCTCCTGGACTTCTGCTGGGTGCTGATGGCCCTTATATTGTGGTAATGGGTGGGAGGCTGCCCCTGGCAACAGGCCCTGGATCCAGGGCCATCCAAGGAGACTCCAAAGAAAATAATCCATGTCTAGAGTGAACAGAGAGAGACTTCCAATGCAAAGGTCACCCAGGACACTTGAATTGAAATGGGTGGATATGGAGAGGACTCTGTGCCAAGATTGACTAGTTTCCTGTGAGTATGGTTTCAGTGTGTCTGCCCTCTGATGCCCTCTTGCAACACCTATCATCTTACTTGGCCTTGTCTAACTTAATGAAACCAAGCCATGCCTGCAGGGCAACCCAAGGTGGGCAGGTCACGGTGGAGAGGTCTGACAGAATGTGGTCCACTGGAGAAGGGAATGGCAAGCCACTTCAGTATTCTTGCCTTGAGAACCCCATGAACAGTATGAAAAGGCAAAATGATAGGATATCAAAAGAGAATCTCCCCAGGTCATTAGGTGCCCAATATGCTACTGGAAATCAGTGGAGAAATAACTCCAGAAAGAATGAAGGGATGGAGCCAAAGCAAAAACAATACCCAGTTGTGCATGTGACTGGTGATAGAAGCAAGATCCGATGCTGTAAAGAACAATATTGCATAGGAACTTGGAATGTCAGGTCCATGAATCAAGGCAAATTGGAAGTGGTCAAACAAGAGATGGCAAGGGTGAACGTCGACATTCTAGGAATCAGCGAACTAAAATGGACTGGAGTGAGTGAATTTAACTCAGATGACCATTATATCTACTACTGTGGGCAGGAATCCCTCAGAAGAAATGGAGTAGCCATCATGGTCAACAAAAGAGTCCAAAATGCAGTAGTTGGATGCAATCTCAAAAACNGGGTGAACGTCGACATTCTAGGAATCAGCGAACTAAAATGGACTGGAATGGGTGAATTTAACTCAGATGACCAGAGCCTTAAGAATATTTATATTTAATATCTTTAAGCTCAGACATCCACATTTAGAAATCTATCCTAAACATATTTTCTGAAAGACAAGCGTGTATGCACAATTTATCATTCCCAACTTAAAAAGCATCAAAGATTTTCTGTTGGATCTTGAATGAAATCAAACCCTGTTCTTTGGCTCACAAAGGCCAGTTTTGTCTGACCTCTACCTATATCTCTTTTAACTTTAACCTCATTATACATTTCACCCCTGCCTCACTAACCTTTGTCCCATGTCAGGACAGTATAAAGTTTGTTCCCTCCTTCTGGAATATCCTTCCCCCATCTCCCTGGGCATGATCCTGCTCATTCTTTAGGTGTCTCTTCAATTGTCCCTTTTTCAAAGAAGACCTTCCTAAGTCCCCCCAGTCTAAAACCTCTATCTTTCTCCATAACATAAGATTATTGTAATGATATATTTACCTTAGAGTTTATAGACTTTATAGAGTTTATAGATAATTTGTTCTCCATAGCATACCAAGGTACCCAATGAATATGGTTAAGTGGAAAAATAGCACATATATAATTGGTGGTCTCATTGCACTTGACAAGGTACTATCAAGATATTAGTGTTTTGCTTTTAAGTAACACAATACCAGCAGCTTTGTCACTCAAGAAAAGTAGACCTTAATGCAGTTTAATCAAAATTACATGTTAATTAGGTCATGTTATACTTTGGTTACTAACTCAAGACTGTGGGATAAAGGATATTGTAAATGCAGGTCTGCCAAACCCTGAGAGGAGCCAAATAATTTTCTCTCTGGCCGTGTATGTGTGAGCGAGTGTGTGAGTGTGTGTGTGTGTGTGTGTGTGTGTGTGTGTTTACATGTTAATTAGGTCATGTTATACTTTGGTTACTAACTCAAGACTGTGGGATAAAGGATATTGTAAATGCAGGTCTGCCAAACCCTGAGAGGAGCCAAATAATTTTCTCTCTGGCCGTGTATGTGTGAGCGAGTGTGTGAGTGTGTGTGTGTGTGTGTGTGTGTGTGTGTGTGTGTGTGTGTGTGTGAAACAGAAGACGTATGTATACCTGGGATAATATTTTTGAAGCACATTAATATGCTTTTCTCCTTTGCATTTTCATGCACAAACTCCCCAGTTTGTCTGAGGCATTCATGTACCTTCAAGGGCATTAGGATTGGCATGGCAAGAATTTATATAGAAGGAAAGTCAGTATCAAATGGCTGACACCCCAAATAAGAAATATTAATCTGCTGCAAGATGAAAGGATTACAACCATGGCTTTGTTATAATGCAATTCTCCAAATCACTTTTTCTTCTTTTTTAAAACAGTTTTATTTCTTTTAAAACTTTTTACTTCGTATTGGAGTATAGCTGATTAACAATGTTATGATAGTTTCAGGAAAGGAAATTCCCTGATGGTCCAGAGGTTAGAATTTGACGTTTTCACTGCTGAAGGCCTGGGTTCAATCCCTGGTCAGGGAACTGAGATCCTGTAAGCTGTGAGGTGTGGCAGAAGAAGAAGAAGAAGAAGAAAGGAAAGAAAATCCTGTATACCATTTTTTTTTTTAAATTTTTAGGTACAGATCTGGCATAGGAGACCTGAACTTCACTACCCAGGGTGGGAGCTGGAATGCAATTGGGGGAGAGAAGAGGCAGGAAATTGGCAGTAAGTTTTATAACTGCTTAGGGTTAGGCACTTTTCCTAATATTTATAACTCAAAAATATTTGCATTCAAAACTATTTGATAAATTAGTTAATGAGATTCATCATAATGTTTTTGTAATATCAATTTTAAAAAGTCAAAAAAATAAAAATCCAGCATTAAAAACTGTTAACTGGAAAAGAATATAAAATCACATATGTATATATTTTTTAATTCTGTGAGATATTAAAAGGAAGTACTGTGGAAGAAAATGTTAATCATGAATATTTCTCTGGGTTAAAAAAGATACCTTCTTTTTAAAAAATCTTTTTTCATAATTAGGAAAAAAATTGCTAATAATAGTAGCCTAAGAAACTGGCTGTTACTACAACACTGTATGTCCCTTACTTGAAATAATATATGCTTTTTAGAACACTATAAAATTAAGTTCTATAGCATCTTACTTTTCATTGATTTCTTTGGTTAGTCTGTAGAAAGATTTAGTGGCTGCAATCTATCCATAGCTCACATCTAAAAATTTATATAAAAAGCCAAAAAATATAATTCTTGGACAACTGAAGCTAATAAAAATGAATGTGAATATATGTGGGTAGTTATCAGAGCAAGGTCTCCAGACATCGGTTTTCTGCTTTGTGAAGGAGGGAGGTTATCTCACTGCCTTTTCCGGCTCCATCAGCAGCACAGTTCTGGGACCTCCTGTGCTAGTCTCACACCCGCTCCCGGAGGTTCTATTGTCGCTGTTGTTCTAAAGACCCTGGTGAAAGTTTGTTTATCAGATATTCTTTCTCTTCACATGCCCTTGTTCTCTTTACCCCTGGCTTCCTTACTTTCACTTTCCCCTTTCCGTTATTATTATTATTTTTTTGGAGGGGGAGATGGTAAATGATTCCTTGGCCTCTGAACGAACACCATCAGACCTGTTGGATCCAGGTAGTCACCTCTTTCCCTCCTTCATTTAAACATAGAAACAGGAAATGCACATGTACATTTTTGTAATTATCCTCCAACCTCTTGTCAGAGATGCCTTTATACTGTCACTTTTTAGGGAGGACAAAATTTAGTCACATTCTACAACATCATTTTAATAAGAATTTCTTGCATTGAGTTTACATTAAAATAACAGGCAGCTGCTTTTACCCTTTATTACCCTTTATTACCAAGATCTATACTCTCAGAGATGGTGGATGAGCACATTTTATCGCAAGGAATTGTGAACGGAAGTTCCTTTTCAATGCTACATTTTACATAAATTCTTTTCTGTCATTGCCACCTAACAAATGAGAACCTTTGAGAAATATTCTGAGTTTCTTTAAAACCCAGCACTGTGGTATATAGTATTTAAGATATTCTTTTTTATTCTCTTCCTTCAACTTCATGATAGTTGTTATTGGGTAGTTATTTCCCTTCCTACACAAATTCATATTTAAGAAGATGCCAGAGCTATTCAGCACAGTATTGGAAGTCCTCACTGCAGCAATTTGACAAGTAAAAGAATTAAAATGTATCTAAATTGGAAGGGAAGAGGTAAAGCAGTCATATTCAGATGACATGATACTATATAGAAAATTCTAAAGAATCTACATAAAAACTACTAGAACTGCTAAACAAATTCAGGAAGGTAGTAGGAAACAAGATTCAGTTCAGTTCAGTTCAGCCGCTCAGGCATGTCTGACTCTTTGCAAGCCCACGAACTGTAGCACTCCAGGCCTCCCTGTATATCACCAACTCCCAGAGTCCACCCAAATCCATGTCCATTGAGTCAGTGATGCCATCCAACCATCTCATCCTCTGTTGTCCCCTTCTCCTCCTACCCTCAATCTTTCCCAGCATCAGGGTCTTTTCCAATGAGTCAGCTCTTCACA